>JANIJG010024060.1:43391-50891 GCA_024611175.1 Megaceryle torquata | reverse complement strand
AAACTCTCATTTAGCATCTCTCTAGGATCCTTTCCTAATCAGCTATCCTAAATGCAGGAAAACTGGTCTACCTACAAATGGGACATATCAGCAAAAATCAAAATGCAGCCCAGCTTCTAAAACACACCTGATCTCAGGTGAGCTTGGCTCACATGTATCTCCAAACCTGTCTCAGAGCTTTTGCTGTGTGGATGGAAGTGAGTGAAGATGAAGCCTGAATACAAGACAGGCTGCCAGAGCTATACAGCTGCTTCATGAATGTCACCTTGCTCAGGGCAACCTCTCATGTGCAGGACCCCAAGGGGAAAACAAACACTACATGATGACTGTAGGGAACTAGTAAGATTAAAACAATTGAAACAACAGGAACAGAACAAACACAATGAGACAAAAACTGACAGCAACTGTTCCAAAGAAACACCATTGGATGGAAAATCAAGCATTCCTCCTTTGCCATTAGGCCCATAAGAAATTTGCTCTACATGCAGCCCAGATGAAAAAGAGGAATCAGAAAGAAATATTAGGAATTTCTGGAATCATGCCTAGCAGAGGGATGTTTGGAGCAGCAAAATTAAAATGATTGATTCAATTTCCTTTTTCTTGCTTATTTTCCTTAAAAGTATGATAAATGGCTCCTTCAAATGCCAACAAGACAGGTAGGATGTTCCTGTTTGTCTTTATAATATCAAATTAGGATACAAGATTGATGTTCAAATAAATAAATAAATAGTATCAGTCCTGTATCCTAATTCCCGTATTTGAAAGACAGAAAATAAACACTGGAGAAAGAGCAACAGAAAGCATCTCAAATCTGTAAGAATATATCCACCTTCATTTGGAGAGCCCCAAGTCATTTCAGAGCCTGAACCACACTGTCTTGCAAGGACTGCCTCCTGGACCACCTGTACTGCATTCATGAGCTTCTGTAAAGATACTGCTGACATGGGAAGTGCTGAATCTAATTTGAGCTGACTTAATAAATGTAGTCATCAGAATCCTTGGGCCTCATCCATTACCAGTTGTTACACCTTCCATTCTTTGGCTGGCTTTGGCCTGGGAGCTGTGTGACCAGACAAATCTATCAGCAAATGCTCAGGTGATTTTTAGTAATCCACAGACCATGGATTAAATGCCTTTGCACTGGGTTGTGTTAGCAAGCAAATATAAGGCCACACATACAATTTTGGTCAAAATGTTTTGATTAAAATATGTTCAATAAAAACCTAAATCTAATAAATCAGATTACTTAAAGCTATGGCTTCTGAGAGTTTACTGGTCCCACTAAATCCTCACAACTCATATTCCTTGTCATTTTAATGTAAGGAACTTGCATGGCTGCTTCCAAAGGGAGCTGCACCTCTGACCTGACTCAGATCACATCCCAGTTTTGTGATTGTGGCAATGCTGCTCTGATCAGGTCAGTTTGCAAGGTACACTTTGCAGGGGGCCAGCTCATGTCCTGAAGCATGGCTGTGTGCAGCACCCAAGATCTGGTACTAACATCTAACTCTCCACTTTTTAAGGGTTCTATTTCTTAAAAGCATGTGACAGCTGCTGGTCTGGGCTCAGAAATGCAGCATTTGTACCCCTTTGGACTTGCCATAAAATTGTTGTTTGCCAGGATCTGAATTAACTCAGTGGATTAAAATACACAACTTTTGCAGGACATTTTCAAAACTGGCTTCCCACCCCTTCCAAATAGCATTTCATTTTACAATACACCAAAATGCTTTCCCTATGAAAACTCCCTCTGCAAGCATGGATCCAAGCCAGGGTAATATCATACTCTGCAAAGCTGTGCAATTCACATGGCACAGGATGAGTGTCCCTTCCAGATAATGCTCTGTGAAACCAATGGTTACACCACAGCAGCCCCCCCTGCCATCACCTGATACAGCAGACCCATTCATAGCAAGTGGATCAGCCAGGATCCAGTTTCCAAATGCAGGGCTTGAATAATTAGATGCTCCCATTGCTGTTCAAAGGGAACTGGGTATTTTACTTTCCTGCACATTATGCTGAGTTTTCACATCCCTTTTCCTCTGCCTCCCACAAGTCCTTGCCCCAGGCTTTCATGATTAACATGGTAATGGAGATTGAACAGTGTGCATACATTGATTTGCTGCATGGTTTGGCAATAGAAAGAAAATCCAAGCTACTTACCTCAGTGCAGACCCCTTTGGCGTTGCAATGCCATAGCCTTTGGAGTCCAAGTTACCTCCCACCTTCATAGTGTCACACGGCTTCCGCTGCTCGATGTACTCATTCATAGTGGATTCCAAGAGGTAGGCATACTTCCCTTTCGACTTCCTCACCCGGATCATCCCCTCTTCTGTCGTCCTCACAAAAACAGAGGGCTCGGCTGACTTCATGTATGTCCACATCTTCTCAAACACTGCTATTTTGGATCGCTGTGCAGGACAGCAGAAACCCAACAGAAGCGTTAAAAGAGGTTTGAGTGCCAGATGAGATTTCCAGCTTGGACTGAACATGTACCCACATATCAGATGGGCAAAGGAAGGCAAAAGGGTAACAGGATGTTAATGAATCTCCTGCCATTTCTGTACAAGGGCAAGAACCCTGATTTCTCTCATGTATTTCTGTACAACAAATGTTTTTGCAGATCAAACCAAGGGCAAACCAAGCTGGAAATCAGAAGATGTTTTCTTTTGGAGCTGCTCAGAGTAGCTCCTCAGTAACATGGGGAAGCATACAGATATTCCATGTCTGTGTTTACAATTGCACAATATGATATGTGCAGGAGGCACTGCCAGCCTTCTGAGTTGCACAGGGAAAACTGGAGTTTTGCTGTTCTAAGGACAAGCTCAGTAGGTCCTAACATGGTATGGGGTAGCAAGAGAAAAAACCAGCCCTGAGATAAGGATGAGAAAGGATGGGCCCAGAGGACATGTCAACCAAGGGGCTAATAAAAATCTTTGCATTAAAGTTTCCTTTTTACCCTAAAAAATTCTTTAGTGGATCCAGCTTCCAGGGTCCCATAGGCAATTTCTGTCTGCTTGGCCAAGTCCTCTGCACTCTCAATGGGAGAAACCATCCTTTCCACGGTGAGGAAGGCAGCCAGGTTAGCTGTGTAGGAGGATATGATGATCAAGGTGAAGAACCACCAGACACCACCAACTATGCGGCCGGAGAGAGACCTGGACGCAGAGAGGAGAGTCAAACAGGAGGACTGTGAAGGTCCAGGAGGTTCACCTCGCTCTTGCAGGCCCATCATTTACCTGGGCATTTACCCAAAACCATGTTCTCCAGGCACTTCCAGGGAAGTCAGAGGTCTATCTCAGTTCTTAATCTACTTCTCAAAGTGTCAGTGTAATTAGGGGAAGGACACAACACAAAAAATTCACAGTGAAAAAATATTAGTAATAAACTGAGTGATTTTTTTTTTTTTGTTTTCAGTTCCATTCTGAATATATAATAATGTTAATAACAAGACATGGAGAAGACTATGAGGAAGGTTTAGCTGGGCAGGGCAATGCCCATCCAAACAGCAGCTCTGCAAGGCTCATGTTGTGCCATGTACCCTCAGTGGGAAGGAGCACCAGAATGGAGCCAGACCAGGTACACAGACCAGGTTGGATCACCAGGTGAGCTTCTCCATCACCTGAAGCTTAAAAACAAAACCTCTGTGTTTTTCAATAAGACATATTGAAGCTCAGAGAGGAGCTATGACGTTCTCTGTTTTATATTCATCAGATAGTTACACAAGATGTTCATAATAATGCCTTAAAATCTAGGTATTTTGCACTTGCAATCAAATAACCAATTATCTGTAACCACTGGACAGATACAGAGGCAAATGAGTCAAGCAGGCATTAATTTATATTAAAATATTTTCAAGTAATTTTTAAGAGTGGAAGATAATTTTATCACGATGTTAGGATTCATGCATTCTGCCTACATTTTTTATATGCTCCTTCTGTAGATGCAGAGCACTGTCCAAGACAGGAGGTCTTTTATAATACTGTTTGATAAAGCCAGACCAACTAAGGAGGACCCGCCCATGAGAAACACTGCTTCTTTCTCTGTGGGGCACCACGTCTCAGCACTGCCTTTCTTCTGACCCGAGTCACTCTACAGAAATAACAGTTTATCAGATGGTAACAGAGATATCCCAGTCCAGCTAAGGACACTTGATCAGCTCATGATTGCTCCTGCCATGCTGGCTCTGGATCTGTGTGAATCCTTGTGTCCAGCTGTTACAGTTTACTGTGGTTTAATGTGACTTGACAAACAAACCTGAATGCTCCGTTGCTCCACTGAGGGAAAAACACACCCTGGTAATCACAGAAATTAGAGCTGGAAAGAGACTAAACCCACATAGCCCACCAGCTGCACAACTTACATCTAGGTTACACCCTTCCAGTTTGTCCAGTTTGGTTTTAAGTGCTGCTGATGTGAGGGGAGCTGCTCCTGCAGACACCATGTCATCTCCCTGTTCAGATCAACCCACCTTGAAAGCTCTTAAGTCAAAACTCTTTGAGATTATTTCCCCACAGAAAGCAGGCACAGTGACTGAGCTCACACACAGGCAGCACACTGGGTAGAGTGATTTAGTATGTGGAAATAAGACACACACAGTCAGCCACATGCTCCCGGAGAATGATCACAATGGTTTTCACCCATGGCAGAGAGAAACTGCAGGAAATGTGACTGCAAGGGATTACAGTGACAGAAAGGATGAGCTGTGTACTTTAAAGCTGCAATTGAAAGGATTTCTGTTGTTAGAAAGGCCACTGCCATCTCTTCAGGTTTCTCCTTCCATGGGCTTTTCTGAAACTGGGCATCAGAGTTCATCTCACCATAAACTTAAGCTCAGTGAATGACTTTGAAGTGATTGTCATCCAGCTTTCAAGGTGTTTCAGGAAAGTTTTACATCTCCAAGGTGATACTATAGCAAGTTCACAAATACTTTTCTTAATCATCCAGATCTTAAAAAGCAACAAAGGTGTGACAAAGAAGACTTTTTTAGGTCTGCAGACCATTGTCATGGTTTCCAACCATAAACTACATGCTGGTTACCTCATCCTGCAGCATCTCATGCAAAACTCCTTTGCTGGAAACTGCAGCAATGTGACTGAGCAGACTGACAGTCCCTCATCCCAGATTACTTTCTTTTTATGCCTTCTCATCACTGCCAGCCAGAGAGTGGGATTGGAGGTTTGTTGTGAGAGTTCTGGGTACTGTGGGAAAGACAGGCAGATAGGCACTGTTCTACTCTATATTTAATTCTCTAAGAGAGGCATACTCACCAAACAACCTCTGGAGATATGTATAGACATCCAGGGATGACTGACCCCTATTTTTTTCAGGTTGGGAGGAGGTCCCTCTGCAGACCTCCTTTTCTATTGAATTTTACAGGAACTACGATGACTAGGTTGGAATGAACAGCTAATTTTTAAGTAGCTAAACTTAGGTGAAATAAATATGACCATCATGCTTCCCATCTGTGGAGAATGCTCAGCCTGCAGGACTGTCAGGGCAAACACTTTACCTTTTATTTCATATGTGAAGAGTGACTGGGGAGGAAGGCAGCTATGGATTCAGCTCACACATCTTCAGAATGATGGGGAAGAGAAAAAATACCTGTTTCTAATTAGTCTGGATGATGTGTGCTCAGGGAAGGAAGCTGTCAGAGAAGGCACAGAGGCATAGAACAAAAGTAACTAGATAATGTCAAATATAACAATCTCTGCTGATGAAGGCCACTTTGAGCTGGAAAAATCCCTTTGCTTGGCAAAAAAAAATCACTTTCATTTCCAGATGCAAATTATGCAGCCCTTCCTTCCTGATGGAGCTGGGATATTTCTGCAACTTGTTTCAATCCCTTCAGTGGCAGTCAGCCAGATTCCTGCCTCTAGACCCTCGACATCCTGGTGATTTTCATTACTGGCTTATCCCATGGGGGTTGCCTGCTGTCAGCTGCAGATGGATTATGCTTCCCAGATCTGCACCTGGCATTGACAGCATGAAAAAGTAACTGTGGGGTGTTGAGACTGGGAGGTAACAAGGAGGGCTGGACAAAGAGGGAGAGGGGCCTTTAGTTTTTTTCCTGTGTGAGACAGTTGGGATGGGATGAATGTTTGTACTGTGCATGAGCTTCATCTGTGCTTTGTCTGCTGTTGGCACTGTTCATTTCTCCTCATGATATGAGATGCTCTGAGGAGGTGAGAGCTCTCATAGACTGTGGAGGAAAGGAGAGGAGATAAACAGCTGGCTATGACTGCCAGCATGGCTAGACCTTCATGTGTATGATATTTTGTTGCAGACACTGATAATGGGCAATGTTTGCCCTCATTGCTAGATTGAGTTGGAGCTATAGAAGCTGTGAATCTAAACTGCTGTAAACACACAGAAGAGAAACCACTCAGCATACGGGCTCTACAGGACATCATTCTTTTGCTCCGTGCCTGTGCAGCTTTTAGCACAAGGGAGCATTGGCCAGTGATGAAGGCTTTTGGAGGCTAGTGCAATATAACAAGAAATATAAGAATAGTCATGATGAACATCACACAAACAGATGCAAACCCTTGTGACATCCCCACAGAGCAATAGTAGTGAACACAGGTTAAACAGGATAAATTGGATTTCTCTGGATAACCATATTGCCTATTTAGATTTTGAGCCAATGTCTGTGACTGCTTATCTCTCTGCAAGCGGTTGGAAAGACAACATTCATTAAGATCTTCTTGTGTTACTTCTGGAGCCCAAGCAGGAGAGCAGCAGTGAGACACATTTCCAAAAGTGCTTTTGTAATTTAGGAAATAATGTCCCATTTGTAGCTGTGACTTCAGTACCAGGCAGCTAAAAGCCTGGTCAAAAGCCAGTGGGACTTAGAACTATGCTTATGCTCTAGTAAGAACAGTCACAAAGGAGTAGATATACCTTGTACTTTTAAGTCACTTCGAGGTTTTGAAAATTTCAGTCCACAGCTGGATAACAGAAAAGGACCTTGCACTTGACTAACAAATGTTCTGCATCTTAAGCCATACCTTAAGTTCCTTTCTCTTCACTAATGGTATGTATGGGGGTTAAATCCTCTTGCATGGAGAATTTACATGTGCCCATAGCCATTCAAGCATAACATAGAGCCAATCAGCTCTCTGCTGTGGGGAAATGACTTACTGACTCAGCCTTCCACAGAGGTACGGTAAGATGGAGTATACTGTTTAGTACTTTAAAGATATGCTAAGATTCAGATGCTTAGATATGTCTCTTTGACCTCTGGATTTATTCATTTTCATTACCATAATAATATTTGTGAACAGCATGATCTAAAAAAAGCAGAATAAAATAAGGAAGGATAACTGTAAGAGAGGCTTTAATAAATGGCTAATTTTGGGATGCAGGAAGGGATGAAATAGGTAGATAGATTAGGTTGTACATTTTCCAACCCATATTATTCCTTCTGTACCTACATGTTTCTTTCCTACACAATTCAAATTAAGATGCCTTGGTTTCTTCTTCTAACCTGTGCTGGCT
>JANIJG010024060.1:0-43374 GCA_024611175.1 Megaceryle torquata | reverse complement strand
AATCCTCTCCCTTAGTTGGGGGTGCTACCTGCCCCTCACAGAACAGTGGCAAGAACAGGTGCTCCTTTCCACCATTCTCCTTGCAGGAGTAAGAAGTAAATACTCCGCCCTCATTGTCCACATTGCACAATCTACTTAAAGTTAGAGCTGGCTGGGAACCAGAATTTCAGCGCCATGGAACAATCTGAAATTGTAAAAAAGCACCTCAATATCGTCAATTCAAATGGAAAGATAATGTTTGTAAATGTCTTCTAAAAGTAGTGTTCTGAAAATGGTTGGTTTGGATCCATCCAAGCTTTGAATTTTTCTATTACTTAATGTTTCATTTCTGAAAGGCTAAAAGGTATCATTTTAACATGGTAAACAATTTTGTTTCTGCTTTCTCATTGCAAAGAATTTTCTTTCAGCTTTTATAATACATTAAACCCTTACCTACCACACATATAATTTAGAAAATAATTCTGGAATGTGTTATTTTATATCTATCTAATGGAAGAGCTGCAGATGAACAAGATGAAAACAATAATTTTGATTTTCTTACTTAGATGACCTTTCCTCATAAAAACAACTGCATTTTTTCAGTTTTTACAAAAAAGAATTGTAAGTTTCCTTTGTTCCCATGAAGTGATTTAAAACAAAATTCTAGCCTTAACATTGATGGATTCTTCACAATAAAAAGAAAATCATGCAGCTATAATCTCTTACTTCTTGAAACAAAATGCAATCCTTGATCAAATAATTTGCTCTTTGATCTTATCCCTTATGGAAGGTAGGAAAAGCCGACAGGAGTTTGCTTCTGCTTTGCTGTCTTATTAGAAGAGCATAATGTTTTTCACAAAAAATGTATTAAGAAAATATACAAAGAAAACCTCACTGGAAAACTGTTCAAGCATCATCTCAGTTCTCTCCCACTTCTCCCCTCCCCCAACTCAAATCCATTTCTTAGGGAGAATTACACCTAAACTGACAGTGTTTTAATTAGAAGTGCAAATCTGGGATTCTAAAGCCATAGTTGCTTTGGGAGGATTTCCCAGATCTGCTGTTAAATTCAATTCTAATAAAGGCTCACTTAGTTAACTGACATATTTGTCACTGAATGAATTTATGCAAAACCGTTGATAGAGAAGCTCTTATATGCTTGTTCCACTGATTGTGGGTCAAATCCACTTTCCACACAGATCTTCTGATCTCTGACACTGCTCTGCTAATTTGATACTGACTTCTGATAACTTCGTGGGTCTATCTGGAGATTGATTTGGTAGTGGATTAGCTGCAAGCATTTTGCTCCAGTTTTGCTCTTATTAAAAAAACTTTTTTGACGTTGAATTCTTGTCAATGTAAATGACCTTTGCTTTTTCTGTGTCACAGACCATCTGGCATGACTGGTCTCACTATCTCCAACTCTGATACGAATGCCAGATTTGCTTGAAAAGTTTGTCAATAGTCATAGATAGAAGAACAAGCTTAGTGTGGGGTTGTGTATCTGGGAACAGCTCTGTGTGCATCCATCATTCACATGGTGCAAAGCTCTTATCCTCTTATGCTTTGCTATGCCACTGATAGTTCTGAATGAGCTAACAACTGTTTGTCATGAAATTGGAGGGATTATAATTCATGTTTCTCTGTCCATGCTGTATTATTAATTTTCTTGCCATTACTAGTTTGTATGTACTTATTATTGAACCCTATCTCTTGGTACAAGAGTATGAAGTCCCAGCTGTAGTGCTGGGCTTTAACATAGTGTCAAGAGAGCCCTTACGAACACAGATGTAAGGATGTTTCCTATTGACATTCTCCTTTACCTCTTCCAGTGGTACAAATTCCTTCTTCAGCTCCCCTCACAACTTTTCTACACAGGTAACAGCTGCATATTTTGATTCTCTGTTGGTAACATTACCCAGTGAGACACGGTAAGAAAGCTAAGGGTGCACAGGTACTGGGAGTCCCGTGCTGTCTCTTCCCTACTTTTTTTTCTAATTAAAAAAAAAAAAAAAAAAGGAGAGCTTCTTAACTTTTGTATATATGCTGAAGATCTGCTCTTTCTCCTGTTTTCAGGCAAACTGTGCCAGCTCATCTGACCCCCAAAAGCCAATACGCCAGAAGGAGGCAATATGGATTGCAGAATCCCAGCAGAAATCTTTTTAAGAGATGAGCCTTGGGGTCACTTGCTGTGTAAATATTGCAACGACTGAACATATTGTCTGCAAATATACAGAATCACCCAGATTCAATGGGAGGATGTATATCTGTGAGGCTTTAATTTTAAGTCATAGTTTATTTACTGTTTCCTTCTGCCTAAGCTAATGGCCTTGGACAGCAGTATATGGTCCCTCTCCTATCATTTCATCTCTTTTGCAGAATATGTTGGCACTTTATTCTTCTATTTCCCTTTCAGGGGCAAAACTGCTTTCTAAAATGAGTTTTACTGCTTAGTCACAAATGCATCATACCACGTGTGGTTCTCCAGTCACTGGAGCTTGGATTGCTGTAGTGCTAAGTGTAAGTATGACTACACAGAGCAGCTACATGCTGTTTTGAAGATATTCACTTAACATTTTGACAGGCAAGAGGCCTAACCATAGCATCCAGGAGCTCTTTTTTTATTCCTTTGGAAGCCTCGCTTCTTTATAGCGTCTAGGGTAGGTGACTTCATCTCTCTAATTCAGTTCTTGGCTGTGGGAGAAGAGGATGAATCACATTTATGAACTTCACCTGGGTGGGTGGTCAGAGGTGTTGGTCTCCAGGTGAAATTTACCTCTGAGCTGCTTCTTTTCCCACTTCCCTTCCTGAGAAACTCATTCCCAGCAGGTAGAGACAGCATCAAATGGGCCCAGATGCACAATTTATGTACTCAAAAGCAGTCTGCAGGTTGTGCATTCCTGTGGTCCTCAATGGAAACAAAAAGTGCCCTGCTGATACACAACCAACACAACTCACCTGCTCAACTAACAAAATATAGTGTTGGTACCACTAGAAGCCAGGCAAATGTGGACTGACATGGACAACCAGCCCTCCTCCATTTCATCAGGACCTATGTACCATCCATGGTATAAAAACATTTCCATAGAGCAGAACTGTAGAACTGAGGTATATCCTTCCCTTGAAGGTGCCACCATCCCTGAGTAGTTGGAACTGGCTGCTGAGATGAGATGCTTATCCCTAAAAATGCAGGGTAATACACCAAACTCTTCCAGAGGGCTGCTAAAAAAACCTGTAAAGAAAGGACTAGGATAGAGGGATGAGGTGGAACCCTAAACAAAAATGAGTGTGGTTGAAAGGCAGAACAGATAGGTCCAAAGAAATACACTGTCATCCTCTTTAAGTACAGGCACAGTGTGCCACTCCAGGTTGCAAAACAGGGTAGCTTAAGGAATAAGTCTTTAGATAGGGGTTTGCTGGGAAACATAGTTGCTTTGAACTGCTCAGCAGCTCTGGTGAAAAGCAAAGTCATCCCTCTTCTGCAGTTTTACCAGCTTTTGCTATAAAGAAAAAAAACCCTGACTCTCATCATGCCTTTGAGCAAGAATTCCACTGTAAAAAAGGCTCTTCATGTATTTTTCTCACTTTGGTGACATTTGTTCACTTTGCCAAGAGAAATGCTCCAGGTGCAAGCATAAAGTTTTATCAGAAGCACTTGCTGGTGCACCCCAAGAGATTCATTACTCAGGAACTTCCTCAACCTCTGGTGGCCCCAAATTTACCACCACTCATCCTTCTTTTTATACAACAGCCTTCTGTGCTAATGTCCTTGGCTGTGTTGCTAGATTCCATGTGCTCTCCCTCAGTCTCCTCTTCAAAGTCTGCTTGATGAAAAAGTGTGTGTTTTTTTTTCTCCCCCAAGGATTTAATATATTTTGGATTATATGTTACCAGTTCTTCATCTTTCCAAGATCTTCTTTTGCCATCTACACATGCTCAGAATTTAGAACTCCATTTCTAAGACTTCTGGACAATGTTACAATAACCTAGTTCAGACTTTTACAGGGTGCTCTGCCTTGGTTCTCTTTGCTCTGCTGTGGTTTTGTTTGTTGGTTTTGGTTTTGTTTGGTTTTGTGGGTGTTGGCTTTTGGTTTTGTTTTTTTTTATCTGTCTTTTGCCAGATTTCCCAATCTGATGAGAGAAAGACCTCTTCTCAGAGAAGACTATTTTCTGTACTGGAAGATTTTCACTCTGAACAATGTTCCCAAATATTCCCTTCCTTTTTTCTCTCATTTCTAATTTAAAAGGTGATCCCTCACCAAGACTGTATAAGTTACATTTTCTCTATTTTCACTTTGGAGCCTTTCTTTTTTCTACAAGGGCATACTGTGTCCCTTGTAAGAAATGGTGAGGAATGAGTCTTGTCTCCTCAGCCAGTGTTTTTTAGAAGAGATTTATGTGCACAGGAATGCCTGTCTTTTAACATGAAAACTCCCAAACTGTAAAGGGAAAACATATTCAGTGTTTCTGCTGCCCCTATTTCACCTGCTCAGATCCATTTGGTAATTTTATTTTTATTTGTTTATTTCTTTATGGCAGCTTTGGAAGCATTGCTGAGATGAAAAGATGCCCCCTCCCTCTGCCTCTCTGCAGCCTGATCTTGCTTCTTATTGACAGCTTCAAAAAATGGAAGAAAAGAGAAAATTCCCCTTACAGGAGAGCATCCCAACTGCTTGAGTCCTGCAGCTGAGCTCTCATGGACCCTTCTTCACATTTCACACCTATCCACAGTGTACAGGTACTTATTTTTACTGCTTTTCCCTTTCACAATATGAGGACTCATCTTGTCTCCTTTTCTACTCCTTTGTTCACACATTTGCCTCCTATTACTTCTCATCAGACTGTGTTGGGAGAATTCATTAGTGTATATAACATGCTTTGAAGTTGTCCAAATAACGGTGATGTAACACTTTTGCACTTCTATAGGCTCTTTTATCTGAAGATCAAAGTACTAAGTTACGATTACCATGATTGGATTATTGCTGCTTACCCTTTGGATCTAAGGGTAAGCAGAAACTCTTTTGGATAGGCATTAATCAGAATTACTGAATTTTATTAAATAGATTGAATGCCATAAAGCATGTTGCTGCTTAAAGAAAGGGGTGTGTACAAAAGCTGTCATTTCCTACCATTTAATGATATGAATCAGGTGGCTCCCAGCTGTCACTTGGCTCCTTTGATCCAAGTGAAATGGAAAGAAGATCAAGACACCAGCATGGAAGACTTCAGATGTGACTCCATGCTCTGCCTCCTCCAACTCCAGACCCTGTCTGAGCGCAGTAAGGCTTTTGCCCCTATTTTGTAACATGACCCACATTTTGCTTTTCCCAACAACTCAGTTTCATCAAGCCTTTCACAAGGAATAGCCTAGCACCTCTATCATATTTCAATATATTTTTCTTTGCCTGCTCACCGTTTTGGGGTGTTACAAAAGTCATTGCTCACTGTGTTTATGCATTCCTGAACTTCTCATGAAAAGGGAGTACAGTGCTTTGCTTCCCCAGTTACTAGGACAAGTAGCTGGGATGAAATCTGGGACAAAAGCAGAAATAAATACCAAACTCCAGTGGAATAAGAGAAGTACTCTGAGCCTCTCAGTGGAAAGCCATGAGGTTTTGGGCAGCTCTAGGGATTAAACCAGCAAAGAGAAGCTCTGGATTCTCTGTGTGTTGTGAGCCAGAACAATTTGAATTGAGGAGTTCAGTGTTCATATGACTGTGTAACCAGAGAGTGTGTAAGTGATATCTTAGTGCTGATGAAAGTGATGTACAGCATATGGAAGAGTTATTTAATCAGGGCTTCCCCATGAAAACACTTTCAGGGTTTCCCATCTTAACTACAGTATTTTTTTCTGAAGTGCCAACATTAAAGCAGTGTGTGACCGGTGGCCTTGAAGAGACACCACTTCAGGGAGCTGGAGGTCATTCAGCTCCTCACAACCCTTACTCTTTGACAAAAGCACTTGCCAATCGACCTAGCTAGCAGGAAGACATAACCATGTGCAGTCCTGGCTGCAGCTCAGAGGATGTCAGGCCCCAGCTGAACTGACTGCTTGGCGATAACAGGTTATCAAGGGGGAAAAAATG
This sequence comes from Megaceryle torquata, assembly GCA_024611175.1. Classification (NCBI taxonomy): domain Eukaryota; kingdom Metazoa; phylum Chordata; class Aves; order Coraciiformes; family Cerylidae; genus Megaceryle; species Megaceryle torquata. The sequence goes on along the minus strand of JANIJG010024060.1, from coordinate 37,309 downwards.
AAAAGAGAAAGTGTGTTACTCTTACTGATGGAAATTCTTCAAGTTGGAGTACAGTGTAATAGGGAGTCCCTGGACCCTCACAGGGTCTCCTGCGAGAGTCATGGAGAAGTCTATAAATCTTAGAGGCATGCCTATAAATCTTAGTGCTGCTCATGAATCTGAGACAGTGCACAGTTAGAAACACACGCAGCACATGCCATTGCAACGCCAGAGATGCCCTAATAAAACTTCCCAATAGATTAAAAAAACTGTGCAATGCCCTTTCCCCCCTGCTATTTTTAACTTCATTTTCAATCAAAAATATGAGAAACATTTATTTGGTCCTGAAGAAAGAGATTGCAAATATATTTTTAGCTTAAGAAATCTGCTTTTGGATCAAGTGTTTGACTTATTTTAATCACAGCTGGTGGAATGATTAGTAAATCTGTCACTCAATGGGGAACTGTAAGCAAATTTCTTGCTGTCCCCCAACAACCTCAGAGCTGTGGAAGAGTCACTAGATATGCCCAATAGAGAAACCATCTCAAGGAAGTGGCTTACAGATCATTGGAGGAAACATCAATTACCTCTGAAGCATTTAGAAATTTTCAGATGGCAGAGCACGGAAATTCCAATGACTCATTTTTCCTTTACAGATAAAATTATGTTTTCCCAACAATATTTTTGCAGTTTGTTATTTCCTTCTTCTGAGTCCTCTGTATCCTTCAACATTTTCCAAAATGAAAAACAGAATAACAAGATGACTATTTTAAAAGAATTTCCATTTTCCCCTGGCTGCCACGTTTTGGTTGCCATGGAAGTGCACAAACTCCAAGGGGGACTGTACAGTTAGATATTGTGCTATTTGTCAAGCTACTCCTCTGGTGAGTCACTTTCCCTGGTTAAGTGCATTTCAGAAATAAGTGTGGTCATCAGTTCCTGATGATTTGCAAGTACTGCTGTTACCCTGTAACCTGAATTTCCTCTCCCAGGAGATAATTAACTCTGCCAGGTATAGATAATTGCAAAATCATCTGATACACTTTTAAAAGGAAAGAAGACTATTCCACAAGTTGATATCCTTACTTTTTTTTTTTTTTTTTTTACTGTTATTCTTAAAGACCAACCTCAGCTCACCAGTTCAAGCAAACTGCCAAAAAAAAAAAAATCCTGAGCCTTGACCCCACAGACAAGCCTCCAAGCCTCCTAGATTCACCCCACACTGGAGAAGGTGTAGGGATGCTGAACCAGCATTGATCCCAGCCTGGCTTGGCTACCTTGTCCCCCAGGGCAGCCCCAGCATGAGGTGCAGATTGCATGTGCTCCTCAGGGAAATGACAAACTGTTTCTTCCTTCCTTGCAAATATAAGCTCTTTGCCTTGAGATTGCACAATGAATCCAACTGGTGGTCTGTAGTTTCAAGAAGACCATCTCCTAAGTCCCCAGAGAGGCTTTAGCAAGCTCTGCCAGCTGGCTCCACTCCATCACCCCCAGACTTTCCTGTGCAAACAGTGCAAGGAGAAAACCAAACCCACAAAACTTTCCTCATTGCTCGTGCAATTCCTGCCTTGTGTAAGCTTGCACAGCTCTCCAGTAACTCTCTGAGACAAGTTAAATCTTGTTTAAGGTTATAATGTGTACTGCAAGGACAGCACCAAAACAGCGCATCAGGCCAAAAAGATGGGCAGATGCTTGGAGTGTCAGAGAAGCAGCCTACTGAAATCAAGTAGAGCCGCCAAGTAAACATCAAGGCTTAGCCTTCATTTCAGGAAGAAATTAAAATCCTTCTAATTGGTAAATGCAGCTGGTTCTAATTTCCCTAATTCTAAATTTTTAGCAAACTATGTAAGTACCCTGCAAATGTAAGTTAACAAAGGGCAGAACAGAAATAATTCCCTTGAAACAACCCAAATCAAACCTCTCACTAAAAAGATTAAAATTTTTGTCCTAAACTATTTCTGATTTAGATGTTGTCTAAAATTGGATAAAATCTTTCAGTACTAGGAGCATCTTGATGAAATTTAAAAGTGCTGCTATTTTTCAAAACCTCGAGTTTAGGAAATAAAAACCTCAATAACTTGTGGAGCAATTTTGCTGTTATTTCCACCAGCTCTGTGGTTGAAGTCTCCCATGTTTTTGGTTTTTTTTTTCCAACTGATCTAAACCCAAATGTAAATAAACAGGAGAAACAGCAGAAGAAAATGTTCAGCATTAATTACAGGTACATACTAAACACCATACTTGCTCTTCCACAGACAATCTGCTGTGATTGAGTGCAGCAGAAAGCCTGCAAAGGAGTGCAGTGAAATACGAGCCCAGCTGCACACTGTATAGATCAGCCAGAGTGCACTGTTTCCATGTTTCTAAAAACAAATAAGGATGTCCACAAAATGCCTATAAATAATAGATCATATCTATTGACTGGATAGCAGCATTTATATCTCTCCTTCCCACCTCAGAGCACTCTCATTCATCATCTCTGTGAACAAACCTCCGTAAGCAACATGTTCCCCCACCCCCAGCCAGGGGGTCACATTTTGGCACATGCCACTCCACTCTGCACTGGCTCTAGAGTTGGACTCTGCAGACAAGTTAAGACCCATTTAACATTTTATCACAAGCCAGCTGAAGAGTGGATTGCATCTTGCATTGTGTTTCCTTGCACACAGTAAACTCACACAGTTTTTAGAGCACACTGGTGTGGCCCCACCATTTCCCAGCAGTGGTATCCTAGGACACCTTGCACAGAACCTTTTCCTGCTCATGCATCCCTGCTGATGCTCTCAAAACATCTCTTCTCAAGTGTGGCTCTCTCCCAGACACAGGCTGTGATGAAAGCTTCATCAATCATTTCACTTCTAGTGCAGGCTGACCAGGGCATCTCCAGCTCTGTTCTGAATCATGCAGATTATAATGAGTAGTTTCAAGTTCTGTTATCCAGATACTGTGACATGAGACTCTATTGTGTCATGAGATGACTATACATTTCCCTTCTACTCCTGGTATGTTTTGATCTGAATCCAAAATATATGTGTTTTATTTCTACAACACAGTATAAAGAGAGCCCCCATGAAGCTGGGGTTATTTTTGGAGATCTCTGTTTCATTTTCATCTGGAAAGGCACAAAGGCTGCATTTACTGGGTGATACTGTGTGATATTTATCCTCCTGCCAGACTCCAGTAGGGACAAGACTCTGAGAGTCACTCAGCTGAGAGTAACTCTATATTCTATCTCCTGGTATATTCAAAGGAAGAATAAATGTCTTTCCGGAAGATCTATTTTAGCTAAATGTATTTCATTTTAGTCAAACATAAGTTTTCTGAGTCACAGGAAGAGTAACTGGATTAAATTTAATAGTCTCCAATATACAGGAAGTCTCTTTTGAGCTCAAACCATATGAAACAACACTTCTGTGATCACAAAAAAGAGATCAAGCTAGGAAGCTGACAATATAAATATATATTTTACTCCCTGCTTTTTTACCCTTTTCACAATAATAAAATAATTTATGTTGTAGAAAATGATGGGGCAGATGAAAAATTCACAAGCCTCATTTTGCTGCAGAGGAGGTCAGGAAGCTGAGATGTTCCCTCAGTTTCCTTCTCAAAGTTCCATCCTGAGCAAGGAATGGCAGCAACATATTGGACGGTAGTGAGGTCCACAGCTGCTACATTCTGGGGTTATTTTAAGCTCTGAAGACAATTTATCAAATTACATTTCTGAAAAAATGGTACAATGTGAGACATATTTACTTCACATTTCTCTTGTTGCAGGTCCATGCTATTGTCTGATTGTTATTTACTACCTCAGATGCCTGCTCTAAGAATCTCCTTTCTGGGTCTCTGTTTCACATTTAATGACTGCTTTTACAATTTTATGACCGTTTTCTGAAGCTAAGGTGGCACTTTGCAAAGCCTAATGGTTTATGGCCTGTTTCAGACTTCACTGATTTCTGCCCATTACTATGTACCTGAAACTACTCACAACTCCAAAATGTTACTTTTTCCTCATTCTGCTGTCGATCAGCCAGGAGTTTGAAATCACAGGTTTTAAGGGCAATGGCAGAGACTATCTCACCTCCACCAGGACTAATTAGTCCACACAGTAGTGACTGAACTATATCCAGTGGAGCCACTGGTCAGTGATAGTGCAGAAGAGGGACAGAACACTTCCATGGGAAATATCCGAGAGCTCACAAACTCCTTTGGTTGAAGCTATGTACCTACAATCAAGTCAAGTCATCCCATTCATGTCTTAGGAGGGATGGATTACTTGCTCATGCTCATGTTACAGAATCCAAAGTCACAACACAGATTGCCTCCAGGTCTGTCTGGGACTCTTCATGACTGCTTACTGCCTGACCTTTGTTACATTCATCCAGTCTATGCCTAGATATGAAAGCTTCAGAGTTTCAAGAACATCAGTTGACCTCATGCCTAACAGCCTCACTCCTTAGAGAAGAGGCTATGAGCACATCACCCACAACTGCACTCTGACTCTGCAGGTCATCAGATTCACAGTGTATCCTTAAAGTGCTTGGTAGGTTGTGACCAGCATACTTAAAAGCTTGATTAAAGTTCTGGCTAGTAAGACTGTCCTTAAAAAGGATGCTACTTTCCTTCAAAAGCATACATTTGTCTCTGGGGGGGACCAAAGTTCCCTGAGGACTGATCTGAAACCGAGGAACACACATTTACAAAAGCAAGGAGCTGCTGCAAACCTTACCACCTACTGTGCTGAGTGACGTGTCTGCAGTTTTGATCTTACATTTTTTTCAAGGTAAATACATAGTGGCATATGCACTTAAAACATGTACGCTCTGGAAAAAAACCCACAAGCCTCCAGACAAATTTCCCCTACTCCTTCCCAAAACAAAACTGAAATAAACAACCCAAAACCTCTACAAAACCAAAATACACCCCTGCACTCGCTCCTTTCTGCTGGGGAGAGAATAACAGAACAGATGTATAACAGAAGCTATTTATGTTGGTTAATGCATTACTGGGGAGATGCTGAGAGATTGCTGTGATAAGTTTAGAAGCAACCGCATAGAAAATATATTGGAATAGAGCAGATCCCCACTTGCCCACAATGTCGTTCTACCAAACATTAATTTCTAAGCGATGTGTGTCAGAAATCCTGCACTAGGTTCATGTGAAAAATACATGTGAAATACGGAGGGTGCTCAGAGCCTTTGTACAACAACATCCTGCAGAAATTCTCACTCTTCTGCTTTCTCATTTCTTTCAGATCTCAGAGATATGTCCCCTCTTCCCTCCCACTTGCAACCATCTTAAGGAGACATACTCGGTACTGGGAGTTACAATAATTCCCATATTTCAAATTTTCTTCCAGAAATTTGTAGTTATAAAGTGCTCCTGTGCTCCATGGGAAAACACTGGTTTCAGTAAAATTGTGATTTTCATTATCAGGGCAATCAAATTAGTGACATTAAAATAACAATAACAGAATCATTCTCATTTCCCATTTCAAAGTAAAATAAAACAAGGCTTTGAAATGGTGATTCAAAGCATGCTGTTTAGCTAGAGCAAATCTTGTTACTTGCATCAAAGCCACTGATCTTTCCTTGACACTTTTTATTAAAGATGTTTCCAAATTTGCTATTCTGCAAAGTCTCAGCTTTTCACCTCTCCACACTCCTCCTTGGAACAAAAACTGGCTATTGCAATGTCCCCAGAGGAAGACAATCCCTTTGCTAAATAAGAATAATGATGAGAAGAACAACACTGAGAGTGAAAATCACAATAACCTGATCCTAACACATGGGGCTGTGTTACAAGACAGCAATAAAGTTGAAATTTCCCTCTGCTAGGAAGACTCTCTGAATGCTCTGCCTGGACTCCTACTAATCAATGATCAGGTGAAAAAACATATTCATAAAAGCTGTCACTATTAAAAAGCCCTGCAGGCTTTTATTTCCCTGCTATCCCAAGCTCATTAATATTTGGACAAATTGGCATCCGACAGCCAACAAGCTGGTGCCTGGCCTCTCCTTCCATCCATGGGAGCTGTGCTGAGCTGCACAGTCATCTTCGCTTACCAATGGAGTTGTGCCACCTCCTTGACCCCAGTGACATCCCAGCATGCAGGAAGTTAGCTTCTGCCTGCTATGTTCACCCACAAGACATGTATCTCTGCTGAAATTTCCTTTGAAGGGAACAAAGCCCAAAAAAAGAAAGGATGGGGAAAAAAGAAAACAAAAGTCCTCTTTGCTGTCTGCTTGCATAAGAGCCATCGCTTCTGACGTTGCCATGACATGTAAATGCAGAAAATTCATATACTGTCTGTAAATTCATTCTTGTGACTGGCAGTGCTTCTGGTTTTGAGTCAAACCTGGCCAAAAATGTTCCTAACCTCAAATGAGAATGACAGCTGTGTCCTGCAGCATCTAGCAGCTTTGTTGCTTGATCTGTCCACATACTCTCCTTCCAACCAACATCCAGAGCAGACCTCTTGGGATTGACATATACATACACCAAGGCACTTGTCATTAACCCTTTTTCAGCCTTACAAATCCTATGTATATCTGCCCTGGACACAAAACACTGGAGGTGTCAAAAACCTTATCTCTGGATCACCTCTGATCCTGCCTCATGTGAATATACATGTACCAAAATGAAGATGCCTCAGTTATTACACACATTCATTACCAGATACATAATTTGTGCAAATAAATAAGATTATCAATAAAACCTATCAGAGCCCTGCTTACAGCTATTTGCTTCTCATGCTTTGAATTATATTTCTTTTCTTTTTGAATGCCTTTGTATGAACAAGATGTTGAGAAGATATGTCTATCATATGTTTATAATGGACTATCACAGGCTTTTGCAGTAGGCAAAATCTCTGTAACCAAGATTTGTGCAAATATAGCTCTCAAAAATGAAGGAGATACTCTTAGACATTATTTACAAATAACTCTTTGCTCTTGTCTCAATCACAGATTTACATCTGCATTTCATACAGTTTTTCAGTCACCTGATATTGTGCCAGCTTTTCCAAGAGAAATTAATCTAAAAGCAATCACAAGAGTCATTCACCAGAAAGTCCTGTTAGAAACCCTTAGGACTTTGGATCCTACTAAAAGTTCAGCAGAACTATTGACTGAGATGGAAACCAGAAGGAAAACTCAGTACTTCTCTGACCCTTCTAAAGGCCAATAATAATTAAAGTGACTGAGTGAGCTTCATAACCTTAAACACAGACCATATAACCTTTCGTGACTGTGAGAACTGTGGACCCTTGCATCCTTTCTGAATCTGTAACCATTTCACAAAACTAGATTATGTTTCAGGAAGGAAGGTCAAAGAAAAACACATTCAGCTCCAAAGCACACAGAATGATTAAACCACATGGACAGGAAGAAGGTTCACTGGGAACGACAACCCACCTTGGAGAAATATCACATCCTTGTTGCATGAAAGCTCCTAGGGAGAACCAGAGACTGTTGAATATCCCAAACTCATTTGTCTGGTCATTAGCCGGCTGGTCCCGTCCTTCCTCAAATTCCTCAGTGTGCCACTCGTAAGGGCTGAAGCGACTCACCAGGAAGAGGACAACACTCACTCCAATGTAGGCAAAAACAATGCACATCCATATCTCATAAGCCAAAGGATCCAGAAAGGAAAAAACTCCTGGTTTGGACTTTTGAGGTTTTTTTATCATGATAGAGATACCTAAACTCATGAAAGGTTTGGAAAAGTCTATAACTTCTTCTCGAACCAGAGTGATGGTTAATGGTGCCACAGCCACATCCGCCCTCTGAAAAGGAGAGACAGGAAAGAGATTTGCATTCTGGTGATAAAATGTATCTACTAACTCCAGTTTATGTTCCTTTGATCTCTGTTTACCCCTGCTATCTCAGAGGAAATCAGACAAAACCAATTGTAAGAGAAACGTTAAAAAAGAGGAGCCCATAATATTGGTGGATTATTTCCATTTTATCACTCCTGATTACCAGTTCTGTTTTGAAATCATAGCACTTTCTTTTTCAGCCACCAGGCTCTTCTTGTCTGCTTTCTCCACTGATGTCAGTCTGATGCAGATGATTTTTGCTAAAAGAGCTTTAACACCCAGACATCAAAAGAGGCAAGGAAAGGCCATTCACCTGAAAAAGGATGCCAGGATGTTTACTTCCATCAGGAACTGCTTTTTGATTGCATAACTGATGCAGGAGAAGAGGAAAAATGTTCTAGTGGCAGTGATGTGTAGCCTCCACTTATTTTACAATCCATCTTGAAAATGGAAAGGGAAATGCACTGAAATGGCTGTCAGCGTATACTATGGAGCTACCAGCAGGAAACATCACCCCCAACTCCAATATAGTGACTCAGAGACTTGGGCACTGACGGTCCCTGCACTGATTTCCCCTTTCCCTGCAAGGGACAATTAGACCCTCTGAAGGATGACCTCAACACCACAGATTGCAACTACCAGATCAAACCAGGTTTAGAAGCGTAGGGTGCAGTTGTATATCTAAGATGATGGAAATGAGTGGCTAGACACAAAGTACTCTGGTCCTACTGTTCACCAGTCATATGCTGAGTGTTTGAAATCTTATCCTTCTTTCATCTTGCCATTATCATGCAAATATAAAATAGAGTAAAATATGGAGATTCTACCCATGGGAAAGCTTGACCTTTCAATACTTGTTCTTACAAAATGGAAAGAAAAAGAATCTTGAAACTGTTGAAAGTAAATATTTTGACATTTCCATAGGCACAAAATGTGCTGTCCCTCCATAAATTAAAATATTTCACTTGGGCTGATTCTTTGCATTATGAGAGCTGTGGTTATTAAGACAGATCAGTCTTACAGAATGCAGTGCTCCTTCTTACTCTAGGGCTTGAGTGTGTTCTCAAGCAGCAAAAACTAAAGACAATGGTCAAGGTTGGAAACTCACCCCATAAACAAGTTCTCCCACCATGCCATTCCATGTTTTGGTGTCAGGGTCTCGGGCTCCATACTTCCCATCTCTGACAATCTCCAGCCTGTAGTGGTAGCCAACGTGCTTCGCGATCTCAGCAGCAAGCTCCACACAGTAGCCTTCATACCTCTCATTGCCTTCAAATTGGTTGGCATTCTTCTTGAGCATCACATATGGGTCTTCCTGGCACAGAGAAGACCAATATTGAGTCATGCTCCACATTCTAGAGATGCACATCAGAAACTCACAGTAGAGCAGCTTCTGGTCCCTTTGCAAAGCTCTGGATTTGTGCTCCTGTGCTAAAGGGCACAGTGAACACACAGTGGGCTTACTTTAGAAGGTATGAGTTGTGATTTTTATTAGGGTATTTTCTATTTACTCATATAGAATCTGTGTGCAGTTTCTGCAGTGATGGACCTGAAAGAAATAGAATAGCTGAGGGAATTTGGAAAACAAACCTTTCAGTGCCGTTCTGGAAGGGCTATTTATTGCATCTGAGCTGGGAATTTTGAAGGCATGTCTGCCTATATGGGCACAGGCAGAATCAAATCTGCTGGACAGGAGAGAGCCTGAAGATGTTTAACTCAATCTGGATATTGTGTCTTCTCTGTAGACTCCCAGTAAGTATTCAACAAACAAGTTAGTAAAATTTCATATTTCTGCAGGGTAAGCATATACAACGACAAAATACATGATACCATACATTATGGGGTACCTATTATTCCTTTATGATTATAGTGGAGATTTGTTTTTAAAGCTATGATTCAGCCTCTCTGCACAATACAGCTTATCCTTCCCAAAATTACAGCCCCCATTCTGTGGGCTAAATACAAAGCACAGGTATAATGTTCCTAATTTACCTATGCTGATGCCTCTACTATCTTGTCATAATCTTTTGTATTTTCTACACTTAAATATGAGAGTGCTTTAATACCTATTTAATTAGCCTCAGAAATCTTCAAATAACTTTATGGACCCATCAGGAAACAGTAAGTGCTATTTATTATTATTATTATTATTATTATTGCTATTGCTATTATAAAAATGATGTAGTACAAAGTAGTGTACATGAGGGGGAAGAGGGAGTCTGCACATCAGGGAGATGGGGGAGAGTGAGAGCTGGGATAGAAGCCACAGCACTTACTAGGATGGTTGTGACTATGTAAGTCCTGTTCTGGAGGCTTGTAGACTCATTGCCGCTTTGAGTATCTATGGCTGCTGGAACCAGCTTCTCATCTTCATTCCAATAACCAATCTGCCAAATATAAAAATAGGATACTTCACTAATATCTCTTTGTAATATTAACCAAGATATGGTAACAGGGTCATCCAACCAGGATCATCTCTCTCTGTATGTTCATAACTGCTGAGGGGACCAGAAACTTCCTCATCCCACCATGTCTCCAGCCTGAGAATAATGTGCAGGATATGCTGCAGTAGCAGAGTGTTTGTATGCACATAAAAACACGTGGCACACAGTACTGAGGGATTATTGCTTTGCCTGCTTCAGCCCTACACCAAGAGTTCATATCTTCCCTGTGTGACTTCTGAATATTTTTCTGACAGTGAGCATGCCTGATGCAGGTCCAGATGCTTCAGGGTGATAAAATGCTATCCTGCAGCTGAAAGCCTGCATGAACATAGGACATTAGGACATCCTGAGACAAGACAAAAGGTCATGTGAAAAAAAAAACCAAACACAATCCTGGCCCTGGCCAATGTCAGTAAGTTTGGGGTTATGAATAAATTGAACAGTTGTACCAGGAAGAACTCTTATGTTAATTTGTGTTTATTAATAATCAGGATTTGGGATGATCTATCACTGCTCGCAGGTAAAGCAGAGTGCCATTGAATATCACTAGGAAGATCATTGTTGAGATTATCCGCTTTGAGGGGCTGATTTTTATAAGAGGTTTTCCATCACCCCATGTGTGAAGTTGCCCGAGGTCTGTTCATGTGAAGGGAATTTCTTGTCACAATAAATAGGAAAGGGCACGACCAGAAACCTGCTCATGGCAGATTAGAGATTATAACAGCTCAGGAGAAAAAATCTACATGGGCTACTCATCTCTCTTCATTGCACAGACAAAAAGAGAGTGAAGAAAAAGCTTCCAAAGCTCTGCCCCAGAGCAATGAAAATGGAAACGTATGTTTGTTTTGCACCTCTAGCTGGTGGATCTAAGTAAAATACAATAAGCATCTTGAAAATTATGTACATGTCTTCCAACTAAATACAATTTCTGTCAGTAAATACACAGCAGATATTTAGCCATTCTGTTTTTTCTCCTCTAGACTCTCCAGATTGCTAAATTCTTGAAGTTCAGAGCCACAAACTGGACTGCATTTGTCCTCTTATGAATACCACAGAGGAGGAAGACCACTTTGTATGTCTCCAAAATGACACTATTTGTCCACGAGAAATTTGCCTTTTTTCTCTTGACTGGTGGATTCTGATCTCAGGTATAAGTATGAATTGGGGGTAGGGGCTCTAAATGTGAAACATTTTTTTATTTGAAGTTTTTCTTAGCTTCACATTATTTATTCAAGTATTTTATCTGTCAGGGAATTGAGATAATGTAGAAAGATTCCAAATGAATGCCCCATTCCAAAATATTTAGTAGCTCTCCTATATCAACAGAATAACTGAGTTACTCTTTGTTCTTTAAGTAGGTAGTATCTAACATGGGACATAAGCACACGGAGTCAGATTTTCAAAATACTATTATTTCAAGGGCTTGGCACATCTGAACAAGGCCAGATTTTTCAAAGTGTCTGGGATATAGAAAGGGATCAAGACTCCAGAACAGCATGAATGTCGATGTAGCTATCAGGACATGGTTAGCAGTAAAGCTCTTGTCACCTCAAGATGAGCAGAATAAGGTCAACAAAGGGTTCACCTACATTTGTTAGAGCAGACAGCTTTCACCTGGGTCTGCTTTGGCTCATCCTGGGAGAAGTGGGAGAGCAAAAACCAGACAGTCATGTAGCTGGACCTGAGCCAGTGTGCCCTGACAACAGGAAGACTTAGTGGGCCAAGCTTTTGCTATCCTGGAAATCCCTCCCCCACAGCTGGAATGCCTTTGTTGCTCTTGATAACCCTTTCCATATGCTGCATTTTTTTAGTAATATATCCTAAGTTCTCCCTAGTGCTTGGCTTTGCTTATGCAGAAAGCTATGAATGCACTTGTGGTGACCTCACACGTAGGGTTTTATGAACAGAAATGTCTGTTGAAACCTTAGCACACTGTAACTCAAACACCAGACTAGTGCCTGACATAGGATCTTGGGTCACTTTCTACTTTACCTTTCTGATTCCATCATGTTTCATCTCAATCACATGGAGGGTGTAGTTGGTCCTCCGTCCCTTCTCATTGAACTGAACGTTGCCAGACAATCCTTCAAAACGGACCTTAAAGACATAAGTATCAATGAGGAAAGTGAATTGGTTGGCATCCCATGTGGGAGTGTCTCAGCAGCTTTAAGAGGTGACGGGAGGAAGGAAGGAGAGCGTAGTTGTGTCTCTTGGGTTCATGCAGGCAAGACAGGACATTTACCTGACACTAGGCTTTAGATTAGGTCCACACTCTACCCTGTGCCTGGCCATCTGCATGGCCTTTCTCTCAACTTACCTTTTCTTTTACAAACCCTTCTTCTTAAAACTTAGTGGCCTGTTACTGAGCTCAGTGATACATAAAAGGTTAGATCAAATGCATGAGCCCAGCACCTCTTGGAATGTGACAGTGAGATAAATCAACTCTGAATTCCTTGGGTTTTGTGTTTGTTCATGTTTTCTAAATGTGACCTGGAGTCAGGATTTGGAAAGGAATTTATTAGTCCAAATCAGGAACTGTATTTGGAGAAAATACAAAACTATGGCCACGGCTTCCAGCTGCCACCTTTTAATAGAGAAAAGTCTATAAGTTAACAAACAAATTTAATTACCTCTGCACCAGCCTAATAAAACCTGACAATTTTGTATTGTAAATCAGATTTGCTTAGGAAACTTTGAATCATAAATCTCTGCTGATCACACTGCAGAGCTGAAGAGCATTGATTACATTACATCCCATGTACTGAACTTCTCTCTTCTCCTTTGACTTGTGGCAAAAGTGCCCAGCCTAGCGTAGAGAAGCGCTTCTGACTGGAGTCCCATACAGTGTGTGGAGCTGAGTAGTGAGAACTAGGAACATGAGAAAGGAATGTAAAGCTGGGTCTCTACAGAGACCACCTGGAGAAGTGTTCATGCCACCGGTTGGGAATTAAAGGTTTGTTCTCAGCCTTTCCACCTGCTTTGGACAAATCTATTGTCCCTGCAACTGAAGTCTTCCCATGTCCAAAATGGGAATGGCTATTTGGAAGCCTTTTTCAGTATTCTGAGATCCTTAGAATAAAGGCTCATGGTGAAGAAATGAGGATATATCATAATGGAGGAAATCTGTTGCTAATCTGCTTAAACTGTGTTTGTTTTCCAGCTATTATCACAAATGTTTGTCATGAAAAAGAACATCTGCCAGTATTTTCTGAATCTCCCTCAAGTCAAGGAATGGTGACATTTGGAGAAACATGCTTTCCCCTTCTCACAAGACATAACATTCCTATAAAAGATAGATGCACTAGAAAAGCACCATTGTCTTAAGCATTCCTGTGGCTGTATTTTTATGGCCTCTTTGGTTTTATTTTCAGGTCCTGATAATTCTGAAGTTTAGGTCATGAGTGCTTGTGCTTTATATGCACTAAAAGGCAGGTGTACACCACCAATTTCTTCTATCTGAATGAATCAAAACTTCATCTTGTGATGAAACTGTGGCACTGAAATGGCAAAAGGGGTCTCTCCCATCCATCCTGGAGGCTGCAACACTACGTTCTCTGAGACCTTCTAAATCTCTATAAAATATAGCAAGGGCTGATTTCAACAGGGATAAGCATCAATAAAGTCAATTGGAGACATGAGCATTTAAGCACATTTATGTATAAGGTATGTCTATGTGGTTCTTTGCTGGGAGAGCTGGAGGAGAAGTATACTATTGTGGCCTTCTGATTTACAAGTTTAGTTGGCAGTTATGGACTAGCTACCTGCTTACTAGATGTGGTAATCAAATAATGTTAACAAAAAAAAAACTGAGTCAAAAATTATAATAATCTTTTCAAAGTACAACTGAAACCTCAGTGTATGGGTTTAGTAATATTTTGTGATCAATTTCCTGAGGAAAAAAAAAAAAAAACAATCAACAAACAACCAAAAACCCAACAAGAACAACAACAAAACAAAACACCAAAAAGAGAGCAATTCTTGTTAATAAAAACATATATTTTGCTGAAAACTGTTAGTTTTCTGTTGCTGAAAAATTGCAGAATATTTCAAATTGCTTTTCATCTTTGCTCCTGCCATCCATGACTCCTTCCTACACTAAACAGAAATCAGGCAATCTGGGGGCTTATTCCAGACATTTGTGTAGAAATACATAGAGAAAACTTTTTGCTTTTAAACAGCTCATAAAATTTTAGGCATTAGCAAATTTGAAGTAAAGAGAAAGCACACTTGTGAATAGCTGTGAGAATTGCCCTAACTGTGAGTCTTTGTAGAAAGAATAACTCAAACCTTCAATCTAATCTTAAATTCTTCTATTTCCATCTGCCTCTTTATTGCTATAATACTAAATGTTGGATGATTATTCAATTCATAGGTAAATTTTTCCTAGGAGTCTTCTTCCCTTGCATGATTCAGAGCAAGGAATTTTATTTTGACCAGCAAAACTGAACTGGTCAAATCTTTTGAAAATGATAGTCTTTCAATGGTAAAGAAAAAACTTTTGCAAATAAATCTTCAGGCTTTTTGTCCAATATCACTACAGTTGAAAAATTAAGAGTTTTGAAATTGTTTTAATGAAGAGATGAGGAAACTTCAGAGGAGATTTTTCCAACATGCAAAACTATATTTTCTAGCCAAGTCTAATTTCCATATCCTGTTCTCATAAATTCAATAAAGGAAAATGCTTGAGAACCCATTACTCATCCGAAGACTTCCAAGTATTTCATGTTTATTAGGTAACTGATCTCCCTAATGCATCAAGAAGACTGATTTTATTATAAGGGCCTGGAGAAGCTATGACAGTGATATGCCCAAGGTCATAAGGAACATCAATGACAGGCTTGGGAACAAATTGAATCCAGGCAATAAAATCAAATCAGATGCAAGATTTGGTTTTAAAGGAACTGTTGTTTACCAGTAAGCCAAAACCAAATCAAAACAAAATACTTGGGGGAATTTACATATGATGCAAATTAACCAAATTTTCTTCTTGCCTTCTTCACAGTTAAGGAAAGAAGATGGGATAAGCTATATTTGCATAACAGTGAACTAGTGGTATTTGCAAGGAATCTGTCTATTTTTGTCTGAAAAAAAAAAACCCCAAAACAAAACCCCAAAATGCTAGATGTCAGTCTTGAAATTTAACAAAATTTTAAAACATTATACCCTTCAAGTTTTTAATAAGTGTATTGTTTTTTTCTCTCACTGTAAGTTTCAGGGAGTATTTTTGTTTATTCAAAAATCTAAAGCTTTACATAGGATGAAAAAAAAGTAAGACTATCAGATATCTAAATGGCTGTTAGTAAGACTTTTATGAATACTCACAGTATGAAATAAGCTATAATCTGGGCTTGAGAACAATTTGATGACAGCCAATTTTGAGGGCAAAATTCACATGGTTTCAAGCTTCATTAGCAATCTGGAACTGAAGCTGAGTTCACAGAGAATTGAAGGAGCTTCAAAAAATATGGTCTGAGCAGATATCTCTTGGAAAGGGGAAGAAAAAAATAAGAACATATATGGGGTGATACTTTGGCTTTTGCATCCCAGAACACAGAAATTAGAGAAGCCAAGGACATGTCAGGTAGTACCAGGAGAATTGGTTTGCTGCACGTATCCCTGAACTATTTAGGAGACCTGGCTCTAATGGAAGGACCAGCTCCTCATGCTGAGTATTTCTGCTGATAACCACCCCTCTTCTCCCACCCACAGGCTACATTCAGCTGTCCTTGTGGTACACACATGGGTTGAATTTCTAACCTGTTGCAGTGCTCTCTGGATGTCAATGCCTTGTCCCCAGGGCACAGCCGGGTTGGCAAGGCAGTCCCCAGCATTGCCGCGACGGGAAATATCAATCCGCTGCCTTCGCAGGTTCTGAAATGCCTCAGCCATCACCCGAACCCCGTCATACGTTAGGGCTGATGTGTACTAGAAAGAGAAAAGGAGTTTTACAAAAGATTAGTTTATTCAAGCAGAAACTTGTGCAGAAACTAGTGTTAAACTCTGGCATATCTGGTAACTATTAGAGTTAATTCCTTTTTCTACACTCACTTAATGATTTATTTGTTTGCGACTTTCTTAAGCTCATACTTCCAAAGTTGACATTTCTACTGCTGAGTGTTTGTCACAAGTGTATTTGTTTTCAAATGTCAGATAGAAAAAAACCCAACCTTCACATTCCCCACCCCTTGACAGCTTCAGGGTCTTCTGTGTTAGGAAGTAAAATATATTTCCCCTCTGCTGTACACACTGATTTGAAATGCTCAGAAAGAACACCTGGAAATACTTTATTATCACTGGATATGTAGTAAACAAGTCACAGGTTAAGGATTTAACAAGGCTTTTTCAGTTTTATATACTGCACATTATGAGATATTTATTCTTTGGCTTTGAGGAGGGTAAAAACTAGAAGACTGAGTGAATTTGCTAATTTGTGTATTTCTTAGCAAGCAGCAACTCCTGCCTACTAAAAATTAGACACTGTTGAGGCACCTGGAAGAGATAATGTTCACAATTACATTATGACAGGTTTCAAAGTGAGTTTGAAGTGTGCAATCACGGTCACAAAGAGTCACAAAGAGGTGAGGATAACTTGAACTGAAACAGATGGACCCTAAATTAAATGTGTTTTTTATACTTGCCTTTGGCCTCTTCCAGTCCACACGAGGATGCTCCCTGGCATCATTATTCCTCCACTGCTGCATGATCCTGGCGGGAACAGCATCTGTGTAATTCACCAACTGGAAACCTGTTACATTGGCTCCACTCTCCTTGAATTTGGTCAGGTCAATATCCATGAATCCCTAGTACAGGAGAGAAACAGGGGAAGCACATCAGAGGAACACATCTCTGGGTGGATAAGAGGAATCCTGCTTATTTATGCATAAAGCAGCTAGCTTAGGGAAAACCTCTTCCCTCTGCAAGGTAAGATCCAACTTGAGAGAGGTACCACTTCACTGACCATACGGTGAACTTGCCTTTCTCATAGATTCTGAGCTGGACATAGCCTGCAGATTCCACCCAGAAAGACAGATAGATGTATTAATAACAGCTCATTTGCAAGAAAGCTAGATGAGTAACAGAAAAGCATATCCTGAATAACACTCAGGTGAAAATAATAAAATCCTCAAAAAGTATTAGAAAGAATCATTTACCCAGCTCTAACTTTTATGCACTCAGTCACCAATGGAGAGGCTACTACTTTTCTAATCAGTTTGTAGGGAAAACCAAATCCTGAACAATGAACTTTCAGCAGATAAGTGGTGGGTCAGCTTGTCAAAGGAATCTGTCTATTAGAAAAAACAGTTTATAGGATTTGCTAATTTGGGAGAAAAAAGGGTGCTTTTCTGGACTTCAGATTAATAATGAAATACATTTCTTTATTTTCTCTATTGCTCTCCTCCACCTCTTGCCTACTGCATGTGATGAACACAGGTGTGCAAATATACGTGTATTGGAGTGACATTGTAGAATTAGTCACTCCTGCTGAGTCAGATACAAAAAGTAACTGGAAACACACTAAAGCAATATGGAGGTCTTTCTTTGGTCTCCCAGCTTTGATCCTTTCTCTTCAGCACTGCTGTTAGGCAGTATGGTTTGCTGTGCCTCCTTGCACAAAGCAGATGCTTGAACAGAGACTCTGCCCTCCTGCTGGGTTATATGTGTGGGACAGGCTGAAGTCTGGTGCTTTTTCTTTTGGAATACAAGCTGTTTTTACTAGTACCATCAGCAACCATAATGTACGAGTGAAAATGAATGAGTGTATACAATGCAACCACTTGAGCAATAGTCATAGCTTGTTTGAGCTCTGCCTTCCTCTATCCTGCTGGTGCATGTTCTCCACAGACAACTTCACAAATTATCACTGGGTTTCTCTCCCTTCCTGTCTCTAAATATATGATGATGGTCTGAGTTAAAAAAGGCATGTCACATTATTCTCGGGAGACACTGGTCAGGTTCCCAAAATGTGCATAAGCTGAAGGAGCTAATTAGCTATTAGCTTCCAAGGCCAGGATCAAGCCATTAGATGGAAACCTGTTTTAGGAACAAACTGCTTGTGAGGAAAAGACTAAACTGCCCTCTCACATCAACATCAGACCGAGGGAGTCATAAGACTCAAAAATGTCTTTAAAGACTCGTACATTTTCTTCCTGCTTTTTGTTAAGCAATTTGACATCCACTTACAAGACTGAGGATTGGATATAGGTGTGCAGATGCTCTAAAGAGATGATATGTTTTGTTTCAAAGCACAGTGATTTAGGTTAAAAAAAAAGTGAATTTTGTGTGTGTGTGTGTGTACATAATTCCTCAGAATGCTGTTTAAACTCACATGAATCTTTTTTGTAATTACTAGCATAGGGGTTTCAGAAAGCCTGAGCTGTGATTAACAAATAGGAAATGCAGCAGGATAATCGTCCCTGACATCTTAATGCATTTCAAACCAAGGGTTTTTTGACACGCAAAACTCCTAAGGTTCAGCAAGAAGGACCTCACAGGTTGCCAACTGGTTATTCATGGCTAGGAGCAAATTACAGTGACATTTTGCTCTCGGGAGGCACTCAGGGGAAAAAAATGTCAAAAGAAACTATCAAAGAGCAACTTGAAGTTTGTGTCACCAGCTCCTCCTTGAGAGGCCTACAAAGACATGAAGAAAAGTCAAAGTGCACAACAGAGTATGAGGAAGATGTCTGGTGTATTTAGCCCCCTTAACAAGCAGATTTAAATAGGAAAAGTCAAAAAAAGGATTATGACACCAGTGATAAGACAGCTGCAGTTGAAAACAGTCTTTCACTGTTTTCACCAAACCAAACCATTCTGAAACTGCAGCAAGTATTCAACAATATTCATTGGGATTAACTTTACATAACATTTTAAAATAAACTGCATAGACAAAAGGGATTATTTCTTCCCAAAGATTATACTATTTTCCCCCACTAACTTTTGACACAATTCAGGTTCTTTAAAAAGTGTGGAAAATATCTGAAGATGTTCCAGTCATTTAAGGCAGTTGGGACCATAGAGGACAACATTAACCCTGAGTATGTCTTTGCATTTTGCTGTTATCAGCTGCTAAAATAATTGTTTACACCTGTGATGTCTCCTCCACATGCCCCAATACAAGGTCAGTATAGTGACAGTCCTAATTACAAAGGAATTTTAATCACTGCACCACTGAAATCTGCTCAGAGCAGGTCTGGGTGACATGACAGTCAATGACCTGGGAATAGCTGAGGTCAGATATTTTAGAAAATAATTCCCAGAAGAGGTCAATTCTTGCTAGTTAACATATAAACAAGAAAATATCAAAAGTTATGCAAATTGTTTTTTGCAAATGCTTCTATTGACAAAGTGGCATCGGGAATTAAATATGCTTATCTGTCAGTCTGTGGTATCAGTCGGTGCTTGTAGGAAGCAGGAGAACAGGAGAATTACAGTATTTGCAAGTAAAGAAGTCATCAATCATCTGTCACCGTGTGCTAACTACAGCCACATTGCAAAAAAAAGAGGGATCTTTTATTTAATTTTCAACTGTTCATATTTAGAAAATGGAAAATAAATTCTCCAAAACTGTCTAAGGAAAGACTGCAACCCACTACAGAGGGACAGCAGATGTGCTTTTACAGGAATATGTTCAGTATTAATCAGTTTGGGAAAGAGCCAGCATAGAAATACTTCCCTTTGCCATTCTATCAAGTACAGTTAAGAAGTCAAAAGTGCTGGAATGACATATTCCACGGGACCTCTGTGGTCCCATGGAGTGGTCAAACAGTTTGAAACCATTTCAAAAAATTGCCAATTAATACCAGAAAAAGCTCACTTTGCTCCCATGTCTGGAGCACAGTGGGCTCTTCATGGAAACCAGCTGCACCCCTGGAATTTGGTAGTCTTTGACTTTCCTCAGGCTCTTTAGACTTGAACCATTTTGAATGTATCTGTTGGACATGCCAGTCTGGCAGCACTGCCAGTTCCCTGGGGAGGAAGAGGAGGAACACAGGCACTCCTGCTTCAGCCCGGGCAATGCAGGCATATCAGGACCCAGAGACAACACAGAGATTCCCAGGGCCCCTGAGAGGGTCACTGCCCAGGACATAGGCTCTCCAGGGGAGACAACACTTCTGCAGGCACAGTTCTCTCTGGGAACCATCAAAGCCTGTCTGAAAGTGACATCATGTCAGGCAGCCCACCCTCTGCCCTACAGCAGGATTATCTGTCCCTTCGATTTAAATTCACTTTGCAAAATCATCTCAACAAAACAGAGAATATGGCCTCTTGCCTTGCATATGCATAGAAAATGCCTGGCTTTCTCTGAATGTCATCAAATTATCTGGCTGACAATAAACCACAAAAGTCTGGACCCATCCACATTGATGGGCTGAGACAGCCTCCCCCCTCCAAGTCTGCTCTGACTCACAGCATCTGCAACACACAGTTCGAGCAACAACCAGGCTCAGTTCAAAGGAGGAAACTTGCTCTTTAGCCCATTCCATGGATTCTTCTTCCTGCATTAATGAGCCTAACAAAGTGATTACATGCAGAAGTCCTGCTGCTAGTAAATAACATGGGCAGCTGCTACAGACCTCATGCCTTCAAATAGAAAACAGAACAGTATTGGGAAGGGCTTTTTCCTCACTGTGTTTTCCTTGCTGCATCTGTTCTTTAAGCTGTTCTTAAACTGAAAACATTTTTCAGCCAAGGGTTGTTTTACTGTCCCGCTCACTGCCTTGGTTGCTGGGAGAGTTGTCAGCAAGCCACACATTTATATTCCTCTCCACTGTTTGTGGGCTCAATCAACAAAGGAAATGCATAATGCAGGAAGAGTGATGACTTGAAATGGGCATCATGAATCCATCTTGATTAACTGGTCCATGAAGGAAAGTCCCCCAGAAATGAGGTAGCTCCTTATTTATAGGCTGACCACCATGAGGAACCAAGACACTGAGTGGGTCATGCAGACAGCTGTCAGATGGCATAGGGAAAGCCTCGTTCCTTCATGCATGACCCTCCACGTGCTTCCCTGCATGTCTCCTTCCATCCTCATATTTCACTGCCTCACCACCCTAAGCCTCTGCCTCCTCTCCACACACTGATGACACCAGGTGGCATTGCTCCTTCTGGGAACACCATCCCAGCCTACTGGAATGCTGCAGACAGCAACGGCCTCACCTCTGCACACAGACATTGACAGGCAGCCAGCCACTGCCATACACTTCCAAATTCTCTCTGCATTTCACTAAATTGGTATTGGTAATGCCTTTCGTGCAGGGTGCCTCCTGCCTTTGAAGGTGCAGTAACAGGCATCAAGGGCTGAGGTCTGGGCAGGCTGCAGCTTATAAACCTTCCAGCAGCCTAGCTTAAAGTCTCCATGCCTTTGTTACAAGTCTTGATTTTTTCTGAGAAAGGATGTTAGAGAGTTTCTTTGAAGATTGCCGTATTTCTGAGAAACACTGTTATTTTTTTAATCCTCCCCCTGCATCTTCTGAGCCCTCCAGATCTCACCCTAAGACCAGCAAAGCTCATCTCTCAATGAGGAGATGGAAAATGCCCCTTTTTGTTGAATTACCCAGAGAATGCTTGTTGGTTGAACCTAACACAGTCTCCTCACCTCAGGAATGAATGTTAGGTTTTTTCAGTCTCTTTCTGTCTGGGATGAAGAGACTGGAGTCTTTTAAATTTTTTTTTTTTTTAAGTCTCACACTGAAATATTCCTTTTCAAGTAAAAAGCATTTAAACAATTTACTCTGAGCTTGGGTGGGTGCCACAGAAACTTGTGTCAGCATCAGAAAACTGGCCCAGTTTTATTTTGATGCTATCTGTGTCTGGCTTGCAATGCCAGACTACTTCCTCCCAGCAGACTTTATGATTATAAAAAATTTTGCAAAGCACAACAATTGCTTCTGAATGGCTGTAGATCAACTGAGTGAATGTGAAGTGCCTCCTGTCATTCCAAGGTATGCCAGTGTCTTTCTGCACGGAGCAAGAAGTCGGGTGTTTCCAGACAGAACATCCCTAATATACCATATTATCTTCAAGCTTGACTTCTCCAGTGAAGCATCATTCCTCACTCCAATCACATTGTATTAATAAGGAGAGTACATCAAAAAAGAGTCCATCTGCTCAAGTCTCATTCCAGAATGCCTTCCAACAGGAGAGGCCGCCTTCTCTTCTGTAGAATTATTAAAGTGTCAAATCTCATTGTGGCAGCAAAACATGTGAGTCCTCACTGTAACACAGAAATAAGTGAAAAAGAAAGGGAAAAGAAAGATGGGAGGAGAGGGCACTACAAGACAGGGTCCAAACCGCACACTTTGATTAGTGTGTTTTGCCTGGTCTATAGATGCAAAGCAAACCAAGTTGGGTGAGAATCCAGACTTCTTGAACATGGGGCTGGAGATGACAAGTAATTTGTTTTTGACACAGCTCTACAGATTTACTCTGTAATATTATTTGCACCAGACCTATCCTACTGCTGCAGCACATTCTCCACAATAATGATCACACATATCTTGTTGGAAAGCTCAGTCCAGGCAGAGGGACAGATGTTCTACTTGGATGTTTGCACTTTAGAGAGCTTTCACTGTACAAATTGATTCAAAGGTTTGGGAAACACATCGTGTAGTGACAGGCACCAGGACTTCAAAGATGTGATTAAGGGATCACCTGATGACAGTTTACAAAGGCCAAAATATCACTAATGGAATATTTTGTCTAGCAAACAGAAGCATAATTCTGATGGAGGAAGCTGAAGCTAGGCAAGTTTTGACTAGAAAAAAGCACTGCTGATGTCATCATCAGGAAGTTCCTATGGATTTACACATCACCCCTTGCCAGCTGAGCTGGGATAATGGATTAGGAGACTGCAAATGACTGAGGAAACCTGTTATTTTAACATCCTTTTGCTGAGATTTAAGCAAACAGATTTTTCCTTCCAATGGCTATAATAGAATCTGCCAGTTTCAGTCTCACTTGATGTTTAGTGATTTTTTTTTTTTAAGCCACACTAAGTCTCTCATGCTTTTGAGCCCTCATTAGCTACTGCAAAAATCCTTCCAAGGTTTGCAGTACATATTTTCCCCATGTGGGCAATTTTTGTATCAAAACCAGATGATTTTCTTTTACATGAGACAATCTGGTTCAAGCAAAAAATAATTCAGGGCACTGCTGTGTCTTTTACTATCAGTAATTCAGATGAGATAATTTTATACAGGTTTATTCTGCTTGATAATCTGAATCAGGACAGAAAAGCTGTTTGGAAGTGAAATGCAGACCTCAGAAATTTCACAGATTTATTTTCTTCCTCTTCCTGGAAAAAACAAGTTATCTCATGAGCCTACTTGCACCAACCTATCAGAAAGAGGAAAGGTCTAACTGATAATTTTAGAAACTTAAAATAACTTAGGACATCTCTTTCCAACATGAGAATATAATTTTTGCAAGGTGAGGCATCTTGAGTTCTTACAGGACAAGATGCCAATGTTGTACACATTCTTTTGGAAACTCCCACAAAACAGAGCTTCCAATCAGCCAGTGATGAAAACCAGAGTAATGCTGATCTTGTTTGTACCTTCAGTCAGCAACATTTCATGGAGCAGGATACACTGTTAAGAACTGAGGATGATTAAAATAAACATGGCAGTTTTCAAGATGATGGGAGACTGAAAACTACAACATTTTAGCTCCAGGAAAGCTGAGTCAGGGGCTTGGTGCAGGGAGCAGAGCTAATGACACGTGGCCAGTGCCACCTGTCACACTTGTGCTGTGACAAGTACAGCTTCTTGCACTAGGCTGGTACCCAGCATGGGCACAGCAGAGCCTCCCCATGCAGCCCTGGCACACACTGCAGGACATACGCATGCTGCATTGTTTCAGGGGAGCTGATCTCTGCCTGCCCTGGGAGGACTTTGCTTCCTAGGGATGTGGACATCCTTTTCGACAGCCAATTTGGGACGATACCCCTTCTTCACTGCCTGCACCCACTGTCAGTCTCAGGTCACTGTCTCTTAGCTCTGGTGGTACAGAAGTTCTCCCATCCATTTTTGGGCATTTTTATTGGAGGGGGAGAATCAGAGGCCCATTTAAACCCCAGGTGAACTGAATCAAACCCAACACATTTTGCCTGACACCTACACAAGCCACTCTGCTGGCAAAGCTGCTGTGCTGGTCACCTCCAAAGCTGCCACAACTGCTGGCAAAGTGAAACTCTGTCCATGGCCTAACTCAGCACTGACACATGCTGATGTAAAATGGCAGAGGAAAAAAAGCTTACCTCTGCTAATCAACGCTGTTATCTTTACTTTTCCCTGCTACCCCTAGCATCAGCAATCTTATGTACTTATCTATTCAACTTCAAACAAGAGCATTTGCTGAAAGAACAAACTAGACTAATGTGCCAGGAAAGAAAAAAAAATCCTAAAACACTGTACATGGCAGCTATCTTTTACACTTTTCTCTTAAAGAGAGGTCACACAAATGTCACTTACTTTAAGAAAAAGATTTTCCGCTGCCCAAGAGAGCTGATGTTCTCCTTCTACTGACAGTAGTCAGCCCACACCCCTGGTGTAGGACAAACAAATACATGAAGCCAAGGTTATGGGGAAAAAGCCCATAACATCAAAAGGAAGGAATCCCAGAAGTTTCTAAGCTTGCTTCTCTGATAGTATTGATGGTAATTTTTTTTCTGGCTGCTAGACTGATGCCCTCAAAGGCTGAGAACAAAGCTTAGAAAAATAAGACTCACAAAACCAAACACTTTTTAAAGTTGCAAAACCATTTTGAGTTCAAAAAGAAGGAGGGGGGAGGAGAGGGGGAGAAGGGAGAGAGCTGATTGCAACCCCCAAGTGCCAGTACACCTGATGAGAATGCAGGCTGGAAGCTGCTAAAAGCTAATTGGAGTAACTCTTTTGGGTTCCAGTTAAGGATCAGGTTTTCATTGAGTTTGCAAAAGCCATAGACAGTGCCAAATTTGCCTCAAGAAGAGGCAGGGATGCTCAAAGAAACCCTTCCCCTGGCAGTGATGTTGCAGGCAGACCTTCATGGGATGGGCAGGGCTGAGCAGATATGACAGGTTGTATTTTTAACAGGCATAGTGGATTTGGAGAAGGATGTTTGCCTATAGCCTAAGGTCCAGAATAGTTTCATTTTGTTTGTGAACACAGAAATATTATTGTCTCACCTTGGCAACCACAATTTTACTGAAAGGGAAAGCTGTTCTTGCTAGGAAATACAAGCTTTCGTTTGCCATTACTTGTCTAATTCTGCTTGCTGCTTTACTACAGCTCACCTGAGAGCAACCACTAGGCAAAAAAGCAGTGATTAATGCAAGGCAGCTCCTCTGCAACCTGACAGAGAATTTCTCTATGTTCAGGGTGTGTTCCTCTGTGCCCATGGATGATTTTTGTAGGCCTTATTCAGCTTGTGCATTGCCTTGCAAACTCACCTGCTTTGCATTCCAGTTTGGTGCTGCCCTAACTGGACAGTAGTGTACTGCTGCTTGGTGTTTTTTTGGACTGAGTATAGCTCTGAACAGGCACATAGACAGAAAAAAAAGATTTTCAGTGGAGTGATCATAGAACCATAGAATGGTTGGGGTTGGAAGGGACCTTTAAAGGTCATGTAGTCCAATCTCCTTTAAAGGTAATGTGTCCAATTCACAAATTTATCAATAAATATTTCCCAATATTTACTTCCAACATGTCATTTCCATAACTGTTTCCTCACAGGAAAGGGCCTGAGGATAACCAGTATTGCAAAACACAAGTATTGAAAATTCACCCCCTTGCTCCAGCTGGTGCAGGTACCTTGGTGGCTATGAACTGGCTGAGGCCTCACTTGACTCATGCAAGGTGATGCCTGTCCCAGACAACACTGGGAGTCTTACCTTCATATAGGATGAGAGTCCTAAAATCAGGACTCTATCAGTCAGCACAGGAGACAAAAATATAACTCATTGGAAAATGTTAAGCACTTGCAAGTTTTACTTAGTTCTTAATTTATACTCCTCTGACCCAGTACTCCAGAATGAGCCACTTCCAAAATCAGGCTGTTCTAGGCATGCGGGTATGCATAAGGGCATGTGTGTGTGGGGGCAGTGCACACCCTGTCATCTTAGGACTTGTCTACAGGGGAAAATGTGGGGTGGTTAAGGTCTATTCACTATATGTATGAATCAGTGGGAATAAATTACAGCATGTTACACCCTCTGAAGGCTCTAATCCAGCAATGAGATGTCCTTAGAAAAGGGTAAAACCTACTGTGTGCTCTTGGATCAGAGCACCCACACTATGGTTTAACCCTGACAGACACTGACTTCTCACATCCTGCCAATCCCTTCTAACATACCCAGACATCCCTGCACAGGGTGGCTTGCTGTCCTTCCTCACCGCCACACGGTCTCAGAAACATGGGATCTTCATGGCCTTTTTGCCATTCTTCCTGCTGAGCTGACAAGCAAGTAGCTCTCACATGGGTGCATCACATCACAGAAACTGACTTGGCTTCTGGTGCCTGAATCAGCCTGTGGGCACAGCAGAATCACAAAGCTTGTTCTGCCCTGGGAAGGGCCTTCTGAACCTTGAGGAGTGCTAGATTGTTTTGTTGTTTTGTTTGGTTTTTTTTTTAAATAGTTTTCTCATGTACTCTGGTTATCCCTCACTCTGTTTGGGGTTTTTTTTTGAGGTTTGTTTTTTGCCTGTTTATTTGTTGTGTTGGTTTTTGGGTTTTGTGTTTGTTGTTTTGTTTTGGTTTTTTTTTTAAATATTCCTCTCTCTGGAGTCTGGCTTTTGTGCAGTGTTAGGTTTTAAAGAGCAGGAAAGAGCTTGAATTCCTTTCATTCCTCTTTTCCCACCAAATCAAAGCTACTTCAAAAGCACAGCTGGTAACAGTGGATCCTGGTGGTCTCATCAGATCCCATGAGTCCCGGGAACCCAAAGCAGCCTCCACTAAAATGCAGCTGGAAGGCAGAATCTCTCTGTGGAGTGGCTGGGGAAATGAAAACCCTTTTGCTCTGCGATAAGTATTTATAACCCATGTTGGCTGAGTATGCACCCTCTTCCAGACAGCTCTGTCCTCTCAGCATTTGTGCAAAGGCTAAGGAAACAAATCAATATGGGAAACATGTGCTTTCTCAGGCTGAAAGTGGGAGAGCTTAGTATCATAAGAGAGGGAAATGCACTTCAAAACTCCAGTACCTGAGAGTATTAGGCCACCTAATGACTTCAGTGTATTTATCCTTCTGAAACCATACGGAGAGAAGAGGTGGTATGATCCTCATTTAGCCTTCCACATGGGTATATATAAAAGAGCACAGACACGCATACTCCAGATACTCCAGCTAGCTTCCCTGCTTAACTTTAATGAAGGAACTTTCATAAACATCTAAGGACCAGGATCTGGGTTACAGCAAATAATATATTTTTAAAAATTAGCAGCTGAAGTTACTGGCTGCTCTGCAGTTTTCATGTCTCCTCCTGCACATTGTAACATTTTTAACTTTGTAATTACATAGTAGGTGCCTAGCACAGAAGTGCAGGGTCAGTATCAGGGCATCACACGGTAATTATGTGGCCATATTTGTCTTGTAAATTACAGAGTTATCTTGGGACCAAGAGAAGGAAAATGACAGCAACTACTTGACTAATTGGTAGTTTAAAGTTTAATTACCCCAGGCCTGACATGCTGCCTCGCAGGCGCAGCTGTAGCAGGGAAGAATGGCTCCGGACCCTGCACGTGACTCACTCCACATGGACACAGCAGGTCCTGGGAGGAGCAGCCTAAGCCCTAACTTGCTAACACCAGCCATCATCTGCTGGGCAGCCCCTGGCATGGACGGACACATCTAGGGAGAAGAGGGTAGGAGCTCTGCTGTGGAAAACCTCCAGCCGTCCTATGAATAGAGGCTATTCCTCTCTCACCTCTTCCCAAACCTCCACAGGCAGAGATACACTCCAGCCTCCTAGAAGAGCATATTGCTGCAGAAGGATGGCCCTGTTGCTGCCAAATGCTGGTGTCCAGCCAGGGTCAACACACTACAAAACTCCAGCAAACTTGGAGATAATCTGCAGATAATCTTGTTGGCTCAAGAGAGAAAAAAGTACAAGGAGAATATCACAAAGGACTTTGGTACTGTTTTTACCCAAAAGATGGGTGAGAAAAAAGATGTCCCGCTCATTAACTATAAATACAGTAACTATAAAATATGTGATAGTAATGAAACCTACCAACAAGGGCAACTCACCAAATTTGCCAGAATGTAGTGGTATCCATTCCCATTTTTTTCAAGCTTGATGATCTGCAAAATGAAACCCAAGGATATTTAGCAGAGACCAACTATGGAAGAAGAGCTTCATTTACAGAATCACAGAACTGTCACAGTTGGAAAAGACTTTTAAGATCATGTCCAACTGTCAAGAAAAAAACCCCAAGAACAACAACACACAAAACTAAACAAAACAAACACACAAAAAAACCCTGCAACAAAAAACCACACAGAAACACCACCTCACCATCCCACTAGAGGATGTCCTGAAGTGCCTCATCATTACATTTTTTTAATACTCCATGGATGGTGACTCCACCACCTCCCTGGGCAGCCTGTTCCAACACCTGACTACTCTTTTCAGTAAATAAATTCTTCCTAATATCCAATCTAAACCTCCCCTGGTGCAAATTCAGGCCATTTCATCTAGTCCTGACGTTACTTACTTGAGAGAAGAGGCCACACCCACCTCACTACAAACTCTTTTCAGTTATTTGTAGAGGACCATAAGGTCTGCCCTCAGCCTCCTCTTCTCTAGGCTAAACAATCCCAATTCCCTCAGCCTCTCCTCCTAGGACTTGTCCTCCAGACCCTTCACCAGCTTCATTGCTCTTCTCTGAACTTGCTTCAGTTTTGTTTTGTTTTTTTTAAAAAAGGGAGGGATACTGTATTTTCTTTTCAATCTCCTATGATAAGACAGTGAGTCTGACAATTAGATTAAAGAAAGCCAACCACACAGTTAAAGTTTGGTTTTATCTGCCCTTCCTCCTCTTCTTTTTTCCCTGATGAGACTTCAGTTGTGGACAAGATGACATAGGAAAAGTTCAAAATCTTGTTAGAGGAGGGACAGAGCTTTCACACATGATATTTAAGCAGCAAGTCTGAAATTAGGACAAGATCCCCAAGTGGATTCCACAGGCAGGGAGAGTAAACTTCCTAAACCAACATGTCTCCTATGGGGTCAGTGGGAAAAAATACCCCACAGTATTGTTGGGGGTATTTAAAAAAAAAAAAAAGGTTAAAGAAGATTTATATTTCAGACACTGAAGAAGAAACTGTTCTTTGCTTTACTGATTAAAGGGGTCCATTTTTCCTGTGAATGTAGTTGAAACATCAAGCCAGACTAGAGGGCTATTTTGCACATCCTCTGAGCTAGAGTCCCTGCTGCAGACACCTACCTGGGTAAGCTGTCAGGATGTTTAGACTATAGGGCAATTTTTCTCCTTTAGTGCATTGGGGATTTTTCTCTGATACCAGGCTGGTAGCAGGTGTTTGAGAAGCATCAGATGAGGGCACACACAGACTGATTCTCCCCACGGGACAGCACTCCCAGATTTTCATGAGCAGCGATTCAGGGATTTCCAAATGGATTATAAATGAGCTGGCACTTGCTCTGTGCAACTGATTCATCTGCTTTAGCTTTTCTCTTATGAAGAGCTCTTGTATGCACATTAAAACCCAACATTAACGTGGGGGGGAGGGGGGCAATTAACTCCAATGCATGTTTCATTTAGTAGCAGTTTCTTACATACCAAACATTGGCTTCATGTGCCCCATTGCCCTGTGGTTCTTCACATCACTCAGCATTGCTTCTGCTGAGCAGTCTGGAGCCCTCAAGGAAAAAAGAAGTTTGTGTACCTAAGGCTATAAAGATATACACTCATGATGGGTAGTTTTCCAAGTATCTTCCATTGCCAGATCTGAGAAGCAAAACTAGACCCAGCCTGTCCCCTTCCATTCACCGTCTGAGACTGACCTTTGCAGTAATTCCCAGTCCTTGAGGGAGGAAGGAGCATCTCTGGGGCACAGGGATGTCTAAGAATTACAATCCAATTCTCCATTTTTCCATTGTCAACAATAGCTGGCATTGGGTCCTTCTGCCAAAACTCTCCCTTTGATATTTTATTAGGTGTCAAAGTTGATGAACTGGAGAGGGCTGCCATAATCCAGCTTTCCCTGAGCTGTTAATCTTGCAGCCCATCCACCTGAATTATGAGGCTTGCTTCCTGTGTTTTACACAGTTATTTGTGATCTTAATTTATTTTAAAATGCTTACTCAGTCCTAATGTGTCCAGACAGCAGTAGCAAGCTGAGGTTATAATAGCATTTATCACTTAGCCTGAACGTGGTGAGAGGCTGTGTTGGGCTGCATCCTGATAGCTCACTTGGGCCACCTAGGTTTCATTACCCACTTCTTAATGGGCCAGTTTGACATCTATTAGAGAGAAATCCTCTCAGAGTGAAACAGTGGCAAAGGAGAAATTCTAGTTATTCATTTTAATGAGAGACAAGGAAGAAACAATACAGGGCCTTGATGGAACACAACCCACTGCTTACTTATCCCATTAAGGCTACGCAGTGTAGCCTCATGGATATCCTGCTCCCTGAACCAAGGCCTGGCTCATAAACAGCAGTTACCTCATCAACGATAAATCATGTCCTTTGAGACTTGACACAGAGAAACCTCTGAGAAAGAAAACAGGTAATTTCCCCACATATCATTAACACAATGAGCACTGGCTCCTCTACAGCTATGATCTCCCGAATGTGAGGACTGCCTTGCCAGGGTCAGTGGTGGTTATTTGTACTACTTGTACAGAGTGGGGAGGAGAAATGAGAAGCATGTGCAAGCAGCAGTGTGTACATGTAGGGAACTGATGCTAAACAGCCATCCTCAGCTCTTCTGGTCACCAGGGAGCACAAATCCACAGCCACCAAAAGAATTAGACAGGATTGTCAGGGAAGATAATAAATGCATAAAGATGTCCCTGAGAGGCTGAGGCAGCAATCTGAACACCTCAGACACTCAAAGAGACAGGGCAAACAGAGCAATGACATCCACACAGAGGCTGCTGGTGTGGTGAGCTGAGAGATCGGCCGTCAGCCTCAGTTTAAGTCCCGGCTGAATTTCATGTGCTAATGAGCCAAGCACTAACTTTGACTCCCTCTGGTAATCTGCATGCTGTGACAGTCCTGGAATCCCCTGCTTACACTGGGGTAACTACCTCTGCTCTCAGAAATCCCTGTGGACTCAAGAACAAGAAAGCAAATGAGGATGAAAATGGACTACACAGGTCTGAAAAAGTTATTCACAGCCCTATTCCTAACAGGAGTGTTACCTCATAGGCACAGATGTCTGTTGGAATTGTTCTGTCTTTAATGTAGGAAAAATACAACATTGTCTTTCTTTTCCCCAGGAATGAATTTTTTTTTTCACTGTTGCAAAACAAATAATCACAGGATCTGGATTTTTAGTGTTCTTGCAAATAGCTTTACTTCTATCTGAGTTTAACTCTTGCTCCAATTATGTGAAGAAGTTTGAAGGAGAGACTTATTTTCCTGTTCCTATTAGAAAAATGAGACAATATTTGACTACAGAACTTAAGTTTCTGGTAGACAATAAATAAGGCTTAAAAAAAAAAACCAAAACATTGTTAACCCTAAAGATCTGATGTTACCTATAGGAAAACCTGCAGAAAAAGCAAATTCACTGCCTAGGTCCTGTCAAAAATTTAGTTCAACCGCAGTTATCCCATGGTCAGAGGGAAGACTTTACCCTTCAGAATAATCTGATCTCTCCTTTCTGAGTGTCATGTGACCTTTAATGTTAACACCCAATACCTGCTTCGTTATTACAAATAACAGAGTAGCACCCAGAGACATCCAAAAAGGATAGCTTGTGCTCATCACTGAGCTGTGCAGCTGGTGAAATGGCAGCGCCTGCGTCAGACAGCGAGCAGCTGAAGTGTGAGACAGGAGATGACAGGTAGCTTAGACAAGTCGAAGTGTGAAGCACGAGGTAAGAGCAAGCTGGTTATGATAAGTATGATAGTGGGAGCCAGAGCACTGGCTGTGTGGCATGGCAGGGCCTTCCTAAGCTACAGGGGATGGGAAGCCCAGTGGTGGGGAAGGTCTTGGCTGTAGGTGTAAGAGGAAAAGGTATTGTGGCTTGAGTTGAAGAGGGGACACAAGTGTGGACTGAAACCTGTCCATGAGAAGAATCCATCCTTGGAAGTTTTTAAGACCAGGCTGGATGGCGCTCTGAACAACCTGCTCTAGTGGGAGGTGTCCCTGCCATTGGCAGGGGGGTTGGAACTAAATGATCTTCAACGTCCCTTCCAACCCTGACAATTCTATGATTCTATGGGCTTGCATTGGTCTCCTGTCCACAGAAGTCCATATTCAGGACTTAGGGAAAGCATTAAGGGAGGAAAGAGGATGGAGAAACTACAATCTGCACTACTGGGCAATCTATCTAGATCAAGGATGAGTAAGGCAGAGTGTGCAATCTAGCTGTGCAATATTCTGTTGCATATCCCATCTGCCTTGTGGCCACAAAACGGCTCGGAGATTGCTGTGAATGCACATCTCTCTCATTGCAGGGCATGAGAGGAGTGGGATACATCCAATCCTGCTACAGCCTGGACACCCTGGGAGGATGGTGAGGCTCTAGCCCAATCCTGAGGACACAGTGATGTACCATAAGGTTCCTCTATCTCTACATGAGAGCTTCTGGTATTCATATGGCTTTACAGTTTCTGCAGTAATGCAATGGGGAATTATCTGCAAGCTTAGCAGCCTGCTGAGGCGCACACACACCACATCCAATGAGAGTATCAATGAGACATAGATCAAACAAGAACAGGCAGGAGAACTTCCCCAGGAGGGGAGTTGTATGCAAGCCTCACTCCCCAGAAGACCCACTCCAACACAACCTTGCTAAGGATGATGTTCAGCCGCTCAGATTCACAGTCCACCACCACCAGCCTTTCCTTCTTCTTCTCCAGCTCCTGGAAGAGCATGCGGTAGCCCTCTTCTGTTGTTGTCAGGATGTTGACAGCTGTCACCTGCCAGTTCTTCTCAGCTGCAGTGTCCAGCACTTTCTGTAGGACTGACAACCCTACGATGGGAAGAGATGGGGGAGAAATGCGTTTTAGTTGTACAATGGCATCTTTCCATTCTTCTGATAGTCTGTGTAGCTACCTCAAGCCAGGCTGGACACAGCATCACAAGAGTGCAGCAGAACTACAGAAAGCAGCTCATAGTCTTGCATCTTACCCAAAAACATCTGGACTAGAATAAATGATTCCTGCTTTTTCTGTCCTAGCAGAGGGAAAGAGGATGATTCCAGGCCTAGTTTTCCTTTGTAATCAGCAGATTAGTCTTGTTGATCAAGTCCTGCTGTGGGACTCGGATAAGAATTCTAATCGCCATTTTCCTGTCTGTCACTACCCAAATCAGTCTCTGGGCTGTACTTCCCTTCACATCTTTGATCTGTTTAACATACAGCCTCCTAGGGTTAGGGACACCCTCAGCAATCACAATATACAATCATATTCAGCATCCCCATCTCTCTTGGCACCATCTCATCAGAAAACATTATTTTTAAAAGGATCTTGCCTAATTTACACATACAGCCTTCCAGAGGATATACACATAGTCAGCACCTCTCTGGAGACCTGTTAGAGAACCCTGTCAACTGCAGTCCTTTTGGGATATTCACTGTGCCCATGCTTTGCAAAAACAGGAAACAGGGCAGGATGCTTTTATATCTTTTCCTTGTCTCTTAAGGTGATCCTGTCCATGCAAGGGCTGATGATAATTTCCAGGCCAGAACTATGAATCACCCTTATCTCTGTGCTGTCCTCCACAAGTCTATTTTTCTCTCAGCCTCCAAGCTTGGAGCTTTAAAGGCATCCGAGAGCTGGGGAAACTGAATCACAGAGCAATAAGGCCACTAGCCCTGTTCATGGTTTAGAGCATTAGATAATATCTTCAAAGAACACAACAAAGACTTCCATTATTTTACACAGACAAGTAACATGCACTAACAAAGGGAACCTGGAGCTTTCCAAGCTACCTGCTAGAAACTCACCCACATATCACAACTGGATGTTGGCTCAGGTGAGACCTGAGCAGTGGTCAGTTCGCATTTATAAATGTGGGACTTGGTGGCCTTGAGTTCAACAGACCTATTCAACATAAACGATTTCCCCATTTGAAACTCAAACTGCTTACATATTACATATGTCCCTCATGTTGATGGGGTTCAGACCTGACCCTATGAACACAGACATACTGCGTCAGGATAATGTTTCCTCTAGACCAATGCCTGCCTTCAGCAATAATAGATATTCAAAAAGGAATAGAGAACAGGAAAGGCATAGGATGACCCTTCCTTTAGCCACCCTCTCCACCTCCAGCAACCCACAGTAAGAGGACTTCTTGAGGCAAAGGTTCCATCTAGACCACTATGTTTAATTGCCTGGTAAAGTTTCCCATGTACTTGTGACTTACCCCGGTCAGCATCATAAATGTACACAAACTTCTGCCAGCTGTAGTGCTCGATGACACTGATGAGGGCATCCTGGAGCTCTGGGCGAAGTTGGAGAACAAACTGGTTGGATGTTTCAACTGGGAAGCTTGGTGTTATGAAGCAGACATGGAGAGCCCCACAGAAAGAAGTGAGCATGTTGACAGTCCTTCTCTCATAAAATCCAAAGATGGCATAGACACCCTTGGAGAACTGTGAGCAGACTGGTGGAACAGAGAGAAAGGTCACGAGGGCAGAAGGACAAGGAGGTTTCTCAGGAAACTCACCAAAATAAACCTTTTCCCTAAGATAAGCTGCAGGCTTTCTGGACTAGATCATTTTCCCTGTAGCCTGTAGGTTGGTGAACACAGCCAGTGAAGAACAGGGCTTGTGGCCATGGGGTGTTCTTCCCTTGATCTCCACAGATATGCTTTACTTTTGATAGCCAGAAGTGACACACAGAGTAAATTCAGTATCCCCAGGGCTCTGCTGAAGATTTTGCTGCTTCTAGGATAAAATGTGTTATCTGAATAAAGGAATTGGCCCTTTATGGACAATCACTC
Source organism: Megaceryle torquata (assembly GCA_024611175.1). NCBI lineage: Eukaryota > Metazoa > Chordata > Aves > Coraciiformes > Cerylidae > Megaceryle > Megaceryle torquata. The sequence continues at coordinate 1,947 of JANIJG010024060.1, read as the reverse complement.
TAGGAGGAAACCATGAATTTGACCTTAGAAGTTAAAGCTATGCTAAGAGAATCTCGGCAAAGGTTTCCCAAGTGAAGTCATAGCACAGCTACAGGGGGTTTTGTCTTGGGGCATGAGCTGATGGCACTGAGGTCAGAGCCTCTGACACCAGGGGTGTGTTGGTACTTGAGGACATGCTGTGTGGCAATTTCTGATTTCCTGACAAAGCCATGGTGTGGGTCAGGCTGTGAGCCCAGTGAGGTAGTGTTAGTGGCCTGGGAGTTCTCCATGAGGAGTGCTCACTGGGTTCTCTAGCAGGTATTTGTGCTTGATCTCAGCAGCTGTTGCTGTGCTGCACAGGGAGGGTTCTCTGGGGTCAGAGCCCTTCTCTGGAGAGCACTTAATGACATCGTGGGAGCTGCTGGAAAAATGCCTCAGGATCTCAGTGAAGCAGAGAGAGTTCACACTTTGGACTGTAAAATTTAGCCCTTGAGACAGTCAGACTCATTTAATATCATTCCTGTTTATGGCACATCCCGAGTTGCCATCAATATATCTCCAAGCCGGAGGTGGTGGCAGTGACAGCATTTTCCCTATGTCAGAACTCTTGGCACTAGTGTCTCCTCCTGTTGTCACTCTGACAACTTTTGGCTGTGACATTTATACTGACTCAACACTTCACACATCACTCGCCAGCTCCCCCCAGCGGAGTGCAGGGTGAGAAGCTGGATGTGACATTTTGGGGTCCCATGACAAGTACTCTGCATTGCTTGGGAATCCCTTGACCTGATTTCTTCTGGTAGCTGCCTGTACCGAACCTTCTGCATATGTGGCTGGAGACAAGCTCCTAAACATCAGCTTACTGCATCCTTAGCTGGGCTCCATCCAAGCTCAGTCCCTCCAACAGGGACCAGAAGTGATCTCTGACTGGCTTGGAGCCATCCTGGACAACATTACCTTCTTCCTCACTTCTCTACTGCCAACATCAAATATACATAGGGAAAAGCAAGAAATCCCACTTCCCACTGTGCAAAGCGAGTTCCCATTCCCATCTCACTACCAAAATGAAGCAGACAGATTTTTGAAATTGCACAAAGTGTTGAGAGCTGAGAACTGAATCTCATTACACTGGTGAGAATTTTTCCTTCCTTTTGGAGTTGAATTCAGGTTTGGGGCATCCCAGCCCAGCAGTTTGTCTCCAAGGCCACCCATCCTTTTTTTTACTGCTTGTCATCCATGATCTCACACACCTCAGCACCCTCCTCCGCCAACAGAATTTTTGTTTCTGCAGGGTAGGGACATCTCACAAAGCCTGAACCTTTGACAGAATTAAACCCCTCTTCTCTTTAATTTCATGACAGTGTCTCTCTTTGCAATTAGCAATCGTGTCTGTATCCACTGGAGTCACTGCCCTCATCACAAGACTGACAAATTCAGGAAGAAAAAGTAGCAGATAGGGATAGAAATAGTCTGAATATTATTTCCATGTGACTGGACCAGTGGGTCTAATGAACAGTGAGATATGCCATATGTGAGAGATCAGAGCATGATCTCTGGAGACCCAGGCTTCAGACTCAACAAATGATTAAAGTGACATTCTCAGGGCAGCTGAACAATCCAGCACAATTAATAATCCAGACAACAAAGTTAGCTAGCTTGTTTTGGTTTGGTTTAGGCAAGCCATGGCTTTCTTGAATTTTGTTTTGTATTTGAAATGCATCTATTATATTTTAGATTTTTTTCTTTAACTCTGTGGCTCAGTCACGCTCAGGCATCCCTCCTACACTGTTCTGAGACACTCATCAATCCCAGCACTTGAAACAGATTGCACCAAAGACGGCTGGGAGAATGAACAGTCTTTATCATTAGCAAGTTTGGAAAGAACCCTAGTTCACTTTTACTTCCAGACTAAGAGGGGCCATGGACAAGCCAGATAATTTTTTGGGGAAAAAAAAGAAAAGAAAATAA
>JANIJG010024059.1:0-23537 GCA_024611175.1 Megaceryle torquata | reverse complement strand
TCGGATTTACAGATTGGAAACGGGAGATGTTCAGAGTTTTCCCCGGTAAAACAAAACCCGGAGGCTCAGGCACGGGTAGGCACGGGTGTAGGAGCATCACCAAAACCTCTTCCCTAGGTGAAGCTGGTCAGGCACTGAGGGTCAGATTGCTCATCTCGGTGGCTTCCTGCCAGGCCAGAAGCACTATCACATCCCCCCTGTTCTCCGGAAAGCCAGAAGATAGCCATTTGTGCTTTGCACAAACCAGTCACGCAGGCTGGAGAGTTGGAGTGGCACGAGGGGGGCATTTGCAGTGTCTTTCCCCCAGCTACTTCCTGGGCAAGGTCCTACCAAAGCTGCATCAACCTCCAGATTTCAGGACCCTGTTGGCCAGGTGCACCAGACACCTGCTGAACAACTCCCTCGTGAGCCTCCTGCTAGCAGGATGGGTACTGGGTTCATGGCCTGTATCAGAAAATCTCTGGATGTGTAACAACACCACAGAGAGGCTTGTTGCAGCAAGTGAGCTGTTTGTTACTGACAAGAACAGTCTTTGTTCGCTATATCTGAACTCATTTTGAAATTTATCTAAAAACTGCTATAGGAGGGTGGTCATTATCTCTTTGTGAATAATTGAAAAATGCAACAAGTACAGCTCCATCTGACCAAGCTTCTTCCTTGGTTCCTTTACAACAAAATTCAGACATCTCTCAAAGCACTTTCTGATTAAATTAATATTGTATATACATTTATGTGTAAATAGTTATGTATCTTACTGACTTGAAGTTCCTTTTACTAATTGCTTACTAGCATTGTAACTTTTACTTCCTCATGGTTGTTAGACAAGACCTCTGTGGGCATTTTAAATTTAGTTTGTCTTTCTGAATATTGTTGTAAGCCTGTTATGGCCCTTTCTTATAGAAAAACATCCTCTTCCAGTTCCTCTTTTGATTCTGACAGGCATTACGATAGCAGTAAAAAGATCTCCATGTGTAACCCTACCTGGTTTACATAACACATGCTATTATCTCTGCTAGCTTTAACTTTATCTGTAATGATTAGACATCTGGTCCTTTTTCTTCTGCAGCCAAGTTCAATACCTCAGAAGTAATGAAAACCTCATTAGCATTGTACTTTCTTTCTTTGTATATTCTTCCTCAAAAGACAGATGAATGTGCATGTGTATGGACGTGCACGCTATTTGCAGAGCATTTACAGTTAGCTCATTCCCTGTTATTTTCTTCTGAGCCTTGCTTTTATTCAGATAATACCAGGGAAGCTTCACAGAAAAAAAAAAAATGTGTAGATCTGTTTCCTGGTAAAACCAGTTTGAATCTCTTTTTGCTGTTATCATCTCATCATTCTTTAAACAATTTTTAAATCCACCCAGTTAAACCCACTAAGCCTTCCTTCTTGGCTTCTTCTTTAATCCTCTTCATATGGATATTTTTTTTCCTCTCTCTTTTTTTCTAGGTCATCAAATTGAAGAGTTAATTTTTTATTCATTTTCTGATCTTTGGCAATGATAAGCAAATATTTCTTTTGTGGCCTCTCTCTGCTATGTCTCAACTGTTGCAATTTTCTTACTTAAATCCCTTTTCTCATGTGTTTTTTATTAAATGAAATCTCTCAGCACCTGTTTTAAATGTGGGTACTTAACTAAAACTCCTTGTGCAATAAAATTGCTTTAGGATGGAAGTATCATCAAAACATATAAACTGACTTGGTCTAGGCAAGCCAGTATTTGCTCAAGAGATTGCTAAGGTAAAAGCAATGTGTTCTGAGCAGTTCTGACTAACTAATGAAAAAATGTAAAGTATTTAATTATGTCATATTCATTCCAATTATTTTTTAGATTTGAAAGTCATGAAAGGGAGTTTGTGCTGATAAACAGTGTCAATTTTCAGTTTGGATAACTTAAATCTGTCTAGAAATGAAACTTACTTGGTTATCCCAGCACACAAGGCCTGTATTCCAATGCAATTCAGAATCAGTTAACAGTGTTACATGCTTCGCTCGCCAAACCTTCGTGGGTCATACTTGCAGCTTCTTGTAGCTGACCACCAGTACAATTTCAGCCACACCAGTGGCAGTGCAATCTCCATTTCCCCCTATCTCTTTCTTCTTGTTCAAAACAAACAAAAAACCAGTCCCGGCTCCTATCTGGACAAAAATCTTCCTGTCGTATTCAACTGTGCACAGACCACCTGGCACACGCTGGTCAAGAAGCTCTGCGTTTCATATCACTCGTAGCTCATTACAAAGGCAGGTGAGGCAGTTCATTTTACAGCAGTTAGAAACAACCCCTATACTAGGTGGCCTATTGAGTTTTAATCAAACAAGTTTATGAAGATCTCCACTATATGCAGCAGGAAAATCTGTCTGAGGAAAAGAGCACTGGGCATATGATGAGGTGATAATGTTGGTGGATAATGGGAGAGCAGAAACTTGTCCACAGTGCCCAGGATTTTAGGCTTCTTTTTAGATATGAAAGAATCCTTTCATCCGTCCTAAATGAACAAGAGACCTCTGCTATTTGATACAGTCTGGGTTTCTGGCAGTGAGAAACCTGCAATATGGAGGTTTCTATAAAAACCTCCTATAAACTCCCTATAAAAATAGGGGGTTGCACAAGATAGAAGAGTTTTTGAAAATTTATCCCAATATTTACACAGATTTTATGATGTGATGTGACATGGAATCTCACAGTATACAACGGCCGCTCTGCAATACGCTGCAAAAAATTACCAAAGGCCAAATGTGGCACAAGGTATTCTGGGTTAGCCTCCCATAATGCCTGACTTCCTTTGCTGACAAAAACCTGATGCTCTGAGGACATACTACATCTTTAAAAACCAGCCAAATCTGAACGCATCCTGCCAAAACACCTATGTCAGGATACCTCCTGCCAGTAAAACTTTCTAGTTCAATCAAGGCCAGCAACAGCAGCAACAGTGGCACGCAGAGCCTTGGGGCACCTCATGAGCAGGCATCCTGGTGGCTGCTCCCACAGTGGCAGTATTGCAAGAGTTAAAGGGAGAGTCCAGTTCTCCTCCTCCTCGCCAACACCCAGGCCAGTGTACATTGTAACCTGTACCTCCTTTACGCTCCTGTTGCTGGCCTTGTTCAAACAAGGCAGTTTTACTGGCAGCATGAACTCTCGATTCAACAGTTGATATGCAGAGGACTTCCTGGTAGGTTCAGTTACGCTGGCGTTACGTGTCACTTCTCACTAGGCTGCAGTGCAGCCGTCCATCTTACTTTGCTTGCTCCCCTTCCTTAACACCCGCAGTCCCCTCTCTGCAGCACTGTGCTGATGCAGTGACCCAGCTTCCAGTAGGTCATTCTCTGCTATATGATAACAAGAGGCCATCTCTACACTCTGCTGATAAAAAACAAGATCTCTCACTCTTCTCAGGTTGATCAGCCACACAAGTGTGGTGTTAGATGCAGCTAAAACAGGTACAAGCTTCAGTTTGGATGCTGTTAGTGGAAATTTTCTTTAAAATTTTTGACAAAAGATCATGTACTGTAGTGACAATCATTTTCCAAATAAAATACTAACAGGAAAAAAGAAATATCACTAATAGTTATTGAAAGATTTTCATTTATTTTGCTGACACCGAACTCTCCAACTGGAAAAAAAATAGAAAAAAAGTAGGGAAGGGCTAAGAAGGTTGTGAATTTAAGCCCAGTGTTTCAAGTGAGAAGACTGGTATGGCTGCCTAAATTGGGAAAATGAGGAAATTTGAACTTTGAAACTCACAGAGAATAGGAATTCACAGAGAATGTGATCTCAAGCGTGGGGATCATCTTCTCCAGGGAAGCTGTGATTTGCTGTAATAGAATGAAAGTGAAAAGAAATTAAATATAAAACTGGCTAAAGGATAAAATTGACTGCTAGTGTAAAAATAACTAAAACAAATCTTTCAACTACCAGAGTCAAATGCTTAGAAACAAAGTGACCACTACACCACGAGTCTGAATTTTTACAGCTGTAAAGATGTATGCATATACAGGGACTTAAGAAAATATTTATTCTAATATTTTAAGTAGATGTTACTAAATTCTAGGTAATTTCAGGTATGAAATAATTCAGATTTCTGAAGACAAGTGTCTAGAAGGTTTATATCCACTAGGATCTGGAATTTAGTTTTCACTGAGCTGAACTGTGTTTCCTGCAAGGGTGAAATTGAAGATTTGGTTCCTACTGTTGTGATGCCCGGCTTTGAATGGTATTTACTAACAGTTCCTCAAGGGTACATCTTCAGTCCTATTTTTATTCATTACCTTAAAATAGGAAGATGGAGTTTGTTAGTGAAATGTGCTGATCACAGGAAAGTGGGAGACATTATTAATATGGAAGGGGATGGCAATACGATACAGGAAGACCCGATAACCTTGAGAACTAGAGTAATAGAAACGGAATGCAATTTAGTAGTGCAAATTGCAAGCTTGTGCCCTTGTGAACTAATACAAATTTCTGTCATAAGTTGCAAGGTCATCAGTTCAGAAACAGAAATATGCAAGTTGTGCCTGGAAGTGCAAGTTAACCACCAGATTCAAACATGAAGGGGATATGAAAAAGGCAAATTTGATCCTTGGGTTTACTGGGTGAAGTATTTCCAGTAGACAGGCTGGCAGAGGCAGTGCTGAGAGTCCCTCTGGAGCTCCATGCCATCCAGAGCATCTGCGTTCAGGACAGAGGCATTGAGACACGTATGGGTGCAGAGAAGAGTGGCGAGATGGATCAAGGGACAAGCCTATCATGGCCTAAGGCCACAACAGCATGGCTTGTTTATTTGGCCAAAGGGAAGAATGAGAAACTCTCTCCATATCATCATCTCTTGAAAGAATATAAAGAGCAATTTATGCTAAAAGACAATTTTGATTCAGGAACAAATGTGCATTATCTGAACTGCAAAATTCAGAATGCAAACTTTTAAAAAGGTTTAAAACCACTGGAGAGGTAAGATTCTGAAACAGCCTCCCGGAAAGACTGGAGGCAGCAAAAACTGAACTATATTAAGATCTACATTAAAATTGTATAAAAAGTACAAGGCGAGGTAGTTGCCTGAAATAGCTGGAGCTGAGACCAGTTGTCCCATTCAGTATTCCTGTGAAAACCTTTTAAGATATTTAGTGGCCATTCATAAAAAAAAAAAGAAGCAAAAGTAAACAGACTTAGTTTCTAAATGAGTTCTGAATTAGCACAAATTAGATCATATTTCATTTGGTGAGACAATTCTTTGTTTTTCTTGGTGATATGAATAGCAGTACCAGTTCCAAGGACAAGAAGAATACATGTGGAATTTTGTATTTCTAGTTACAGAAGTAAAAACCCAAATATTATTTCTCCCTCAGGTAACACCGAAGTTCTTAGAGCATTACTTTTTCCAGCGGATCGCTTGCTGTAAGGCCTGACTTTGTCACAGAGATTGCCATTTGAAAGCTCAGGGAGAAGGCAGCACAGCACTGCGAGCCTTGAAAAGAAAACAACTGTTTTCACTCTGTGTATCTGTGCGTGTGTGTGTGTTTTCTCTGGTTTGGTTTGTTGTGCAACAGCAATAATCTCTATTGCTTTTGTAGTATACTCACAATAAATGGCTTTTTAGATTGATTACATGCCTCAACTTTGCTTTGGCTATTAATCAATCTCAGCAGCTGTTTATTGCTTTGTACATTACAAAGCAATAAAGATTATCCCTTAAAGAGCTGTTAATGCCTCATGGAAAAGTTTGAAAACCATTATTTTTAGAAATAGTGCTGCTGATATATAATTTTCTGAATTTTCTTTCTTCCTTCCATATTATTTTAAGAAAGCTCGGTGCTTGTGAAACACATAACCATGTGTCTACCATCTTTGTTGCTTTTTTGGATTCCTTTCTATTGCCTCACACATCTTTCCTAAACTGCTAAACACGGTGCTTCATTGCCAATGTTGTTCTGTGTAATGGTCCAGATTTGTCCTGAGTCAGCAATGAGTTGTGCATATGACTTGTGCAGGACATTACAGCATCAATACTATTCCTGTCCTTCCTCAAGTTGTTTTTTTTTTTATCAAGTAATAGTTTTAGGACTTGTCTACAGTGAAAAATGAACCAGTAAAATCTAGCAATACGTTTATGAACGTAAAGATCCCTGCGTGGACATTTCTATTCAATTTCTATTCTGTTCTAGTCGAAGTGATACTGTCCTACGTACAAATATATAATTCTACCCGTAGAATTACATTGGCAAAACCACCCCTACAGATATTTGAGTGATATTTGTGTGACCTTGCAACTGTTGTAGATGTTCTCTCTTCGTGCCTGTGCAGAGACCACCTCCTTGTGTAACCCTGCTGGCCTGCTCAGCACCACCTCTGAAGAAAGGTCGTGCTGCTCTTTTAGTTTTGCAGCTGCTGTTTTTCATCACTTCTTATATTCTACAACCTGCCCCTAAGAACAGAAAGGAAGTATTGGGTGAAAGAGTTATTTTTTCCTTCTGTCCTTTTCCCTGTGCATATATGCTCATCAAACTGCAATCTAGCCCATCATTTCTGTCTTAGTGCACAGGAGATATATGGTCAATGTTAAACCACAAGCTCAGGTTTTGCAAGCTTGTCTGTGGTCTCCTGTCAGTGCAGTCTTCAGTCTCAACATAGGGAAAACCATTCTAGTGGTGAGAAGCTCGGTTACGTTCAGTCATCTACTATTTCTACTTAAAGTATCAACGGAAGACTGGGGTGTGAACAAAACTTTATAATGGTTTCTCTCTCTTTCAAAATTGGACTGTTATCTGCCCACAAATACTAAGACCACTAATCAGCCATTGGTTGATGCTGAACTTGGCTCCAGTCTTATTTTCATTAGTAATAACAATACAGAAAATGCCTGGAAATAAGTAGAAATATCCTCTCACATAGTGGTAGTGTAACCTAGAATACACAAAAGTGAAGAAGAGGGGAAAAAAAAGATAGACAAAATGGCAAAATGAATTTGGTGACTGAAAGCTTATCTGGGGATAGAAACAATGAAAGGGAAACACAGTGAAGAAGAGGAAATAAGTGTGAAAGGGTGGATGGAATCCATCTCCTTTCTTTTTTCCTTTTAATTGACATCTATGCTAAGGATTTTTTAAATCATCACCATATTCCTAGAGGACACAATTTCACATTTTGTTAGTAGGTGAATGCAGCCCATTCATTTTACAAGTCTTCAGTTTTGTAAAATTAGTTACAGAATTAGAATCTGCAAACTGACACACGCAAGAGGAAAAGACTCATCTAAGAACAGCTATTTTTAGTAGCTGTATCAAGTGGAATGAATAAATAAAGTAGGTAACATGCCATGATGAATTTTCCTGGTGTACCTCATGTACAACATCTAGAGAACTTAATGTAGACAGGGGTATGTAGTGAAAGATTACTTATCTTTTGAGACATCACCTGTCACCATCCCTACTTCTGAGGAGAAGATATGGAACACAGGCAGTGCAAATAATTCCTCTTAAATTCCCATTCAGCAGTGTTCACTGTAATCACAAAGGCCGGCACCGCCAGACGCCATGAAATGCTAATAGCCAAAGTTGCATAAAAAGAGCCCTAAAAATAGCCCCATTATAGATTTAGTAAGACATTTCAGCTACATTTAAGTCTAAATATGTTGGGACTAAGTGCAAGTTACTAAAAACACTACAGCAAGGTCTAATTTACTTTAATGTCCACAATATAAATACTTAAAAGTATATCCCTTATTTTGAAAGCCGAGGTTATGGTGCTGATGGTAAACCCTGGACACAGCTAATGTGTTTCCATCATTCAGGGTAGCGTGGCTGTGGTAGTGCTGGCTGCTGCAGCATCACACAGCCTGCTCCAGGCAGGAGGTACCTAGCAGTCAGATTAGACTACTGACAAAGATCTACGCACATACATTTTCTTTTGCTATCCCTGTGGTGCTTACGAATTTATGTTTCTTTACAACAAAAATCAAGAAGGCCCCTTGGCATCAAATGACTGAGCTTTGTTTGCTCTACAGCCACTGGTTTAAAAGTGATCAAGTCCTTCATGCATTAAAAGGATTTGGCACAGATTCAAGATTCAAGCAGTAAAAATTTGACCAAGATGTTTAATCTCTGTAGGTACAGGAGGTCAGTCAGTAACACGTAACTATCATTAAGTGTACTCCAGAGTCATGCTAGAGAAATGACCTTTCCAGTTTGGCATATTTTTAAACACAGTCGACAGACAGGAAATAAGGTAATCACACCCTACTGGGTCTCGCAGCTGCTGACACCTTCATTCCAAAGCTGGGGTAAATTTTGAAAGGTAGGCATATTTGGTAGGATAGACTGTGAGAAGCAGATGAAACTGAAGGTACAAGAAACAGCATTGCTAGCTGAGAGGGGTTTAACAACCCTGCTAATTCTTTTAGCTGTCCTCTTTAATCACACCATTTTTTTAGACTTTTTTTTTCCCTACCTTTTAGCTCTCCACCAGCTGCTCCTGGAGGAAGCCCTCACAAGAGAAAAACACAAGAAGTTTTATTCAGTAGGCTCCCAAATACTTTCTAACAGTCTCCAGCTGTAATATAACCTGAACAACATAATATTAATAAAAGTGAGAAGCAGATAAGGATCTCTTATTGTATTGCAATCCTAAATCTACAAATATGTGACAAAAGATAACTTACTGCCAAGCTAAAGCCAGCTTGTCATGTTTTATGGCAGTCTCTTAACCAATAATCCTCCTACTTTCTGGTCATCTTTAGGATTGTGTTCAATGACAATTCTAAGTTGTCTCTGGGATCATTGTGCTGGTGTGTTTATATGTCATCTCACATTATGAAGACCTGGTTATGACTGGACTCCAGGGTGTTGTCAGTCTGCAAGTGATAGATAAATCAAACACATGAAGCTGGACCCCAGAGAATGGATTCAAAGTGACGAATTGGTCACTTAAGATAAATTCTCTAATGTTACGATTTTTAGAAGACAATTGTTGGAAACTTCTCAGTTACTGAGGCTTTGCTTTATGTCAAGGGATATGAAACAGAATAAATTTATGAAGAACTGGTAGATATCACTTCTGAAGCAGCTGTGTCCTTCCCTGGAAAGTTTTGACTAGTGACTAGCTAAAGAAGAGGGAATTTTGGAGCCATCAAATTCAATAGAGAAGTTCTCTCTTCACACTCTAGCAGCAATGTCAAGTGCTAATAAGCAAACGCTTGTTCTAGTCCCAGGAAGTTCTGTGAGGACCCTGAATGATATACAGATTCGCTTTGTTAGGAGCATATGATTCCAAGAAAAGGACACGCTGCAAATTTGAACTGTAAATTAAACATGAAATATTGAAAAAAAAAGCACATGAATTAAAAAAAAAAAAACCAACACAAAACCTCACCCCCACCCCCTTTATTCTTATAGAGCTGCTTTACATATTTGAAATTTACTTTATAAATAAGTCCAGTGATGAAACTTGAGAAAAGAAATGAACTGCAGGCCATCATCATACAGTAAGTATTCATTAGAACTCACAGTAGAAGATAGAGACTCTGTATCCCACCCACTGAAGGTCAGGACAATAATCCACTTTTGATTCCCCACTGTGTCACCACCTTTCAGTTGAACATGAAGACTGAACCCTTCCTCCAGAAAAGGTTGGCAGATGGAGGTTCTCTGGTTTATAGCAGACCATGCAGGCAGCAGAGCCATTCCTTCCCCCGTTTCACTGTGCAAGATGCCATGATTTCTATCCCATGCTTCCATCACCAACTCTGCGTGACAGCCTTTGCAGGATACTCAGAGATGGAACAGGCAGTGCTTGCAGCAGAAGACTTCTTCCCAGCTTACAAGAGACTCAGCACAAAGCTGAAGTCAGGGCAAGTATGAAAATTCTCCCGAGTTCTCACACTCAGTCTAGTGCTTCAGCCCAAACTCTTTTCTATCTTACTATTAGATCTTACTGATGTTATGTGTATGCCTTGTAGCAGCTGGAAGCTTAGCAAACTATTTTACTTCTTGTTCTGGCATTTCACTCTTCTGAATAAGCACCGATCAAAATGGTATTTCAGGCCTGGCCATTATTAATCATCCCCCAGCAATCTGCAGTCAGCAGAACCCTGCTATATTTCATGTAAAATCTGTGGAGGTTTTTTAAATAAAATTAAACATATTTAATTAACTGATGGGAGGCACCAGCCCTGAAGCAGATCTTGAGGCCCGTGTGGAAGGGAAATTCTGTGCTACGTGAGCAGATGTGGCTTTTGTGGAACTTTGCAACAACAGGGGTCAAGTTACTGGTTAGTAAAATTCCAACTGACTCAAGTGAGTTAACAACCAGAAAGATCATAGCCTACAACACTGCATGGATTCTTCATCTTTCCTTGACTGGAAATAATGGTTATTTTTATTTTTGTAACCAACAGACAACAAAATATCACCTCATGCTTTAAACATGTGATAACAGCTCTTTAAATAATCAGCAGTTTTGAAGATTCCTCCACCCCTTTTTTCCATTGTCCATCCTAATCTTTTCTATCCCTGACATTTAAAAATCACAAATTTGTCCCTCAGTTTGTAACATCAGATCAAAAAATATGTTATGTTTTGATTTTTAATGTTTTTTTAAGCATCCTTCTACTTCTTAAGCCTTAGCACATTTATACTTTAATCTTTTCTCCAGAAGTACAAGCCTAGAGACACATTTTTCCTCAAATGAAAACTGAGAATCTCACGTGAGTCACTTGACCTTTAGAGCTGGTGCATTAGTAACTATAATAAATACCACAAGCATCAAATGCAGTCTCTGATAATGGACTTAGCCTGGGAGACTACATTCTCCCAGGCCAGACACAGCCCCTAACACAGGTCATCAGTGACACTCCCCACTTGACCTTGCACATTGCTCTACCATAGAGCTACTCAAGAAACTCCTGCTGAAAAGCCACAGGTAAGTGATAGAACTGAAACCAGGGCTCAGGATTCTGCTGTCATGCTAACAGTAACTTCCCTAATCCGTGTTAATGTGAACGAGTGAATAATGATCTAAATTCCAATTTTCACTGCAGCTTATATTTATTTTTCATATAGAACTGACTTCCATCTTTCTTCTGTGAAAATTAGGTTTGCATTTGAGGAAAGTGATTTCATTTATATCAAAATACAAACTGTTCCACAGTGGTAATTAGTGGTGGATGAAAAATGGTCTCACCTGGAACAAGCCCAAATCAAAACTGCAGAGCTAACATACCCGTCCTTCACGGTGCTTATACTGTGTCACTTTGTAAGGTGAAGATAAACCAAACATCACCAGACAGGTTTTCCCTCTCAATAGAAGGGGTGAACATGATTACTTTGTCCCTCACTGCCATGAATACTTGTGATTAAAGGCAAAGGAAAGAAAGAGTTTATAGTCTAGGAAAATGAAGATAATCCCTCATCTTAGTAATAAACCATTCTAAATATTTGGTGTCACATTATGATTTGTCACCCCTGGCACACAGAACAGATGCAATAAAAAAATAAAGACAGTTAATTCCAATAACATTGTGAGGCTCAGTGATTTAATTTCAGGGGCTCTTTGGGCTCACCCAGGATGTGCTATTTAATTACCCACATGTCTGCAGGAGTACATGGTAAAAGATGTTCACCTGCTATACAACTGTTAGAGAAATGGTCAGACTGGTGAATCTTAGATCTCTCATTACAGTGTCCACTGAGATGTGGCTAAACATCTGGAGATGATGCTGGACACTGCACTCATACACTTCCTGAAAACAGATGGGAACCTTGGGGTAAAACTGTGACTTTACTGGGCTGAAAGACTTGGTAGGGATCTCAGCGCGACTAGGGCTCAGCGGATGGATGTGGAGACATTTCAAGCCATGGCTGCAATGTATTCCGTGTCCAAGTGGCTCCCGAGTGCCTGTGCAGTGTGAAACTTCTGCAGAGTTTGATATCTGTCTTGCAGCATAAAGATTTGACTAAAATTGACCAAGCCTCAGACAAAACAAAAAACGCTCCTTCCATTCCTCTTACCTTTTTTTATTTCAAAGGAATATCTGATATTTTTCATTTCCTAGCCCCAGAGGAATATGGCCTGCTCTAAGCAATAATTCCATTTCAGTAGCTCATCCTGGCAACTTCCAGTAGCAGCATTCCTTATGTAGTCATATTTATACTGAAGTAAAGAATTATCTGAATGCACCATATTTTAAATAATTTCAATTATGATGCTGTCACTTTTTATAACAGATGGTAGCACAGAAAAACAATAGTCTATCAGTGTACCGATGTAAAAAATTAGTTGTGATTGGGTAAAAAATTGAGTGGTTTTTCTTATGATTTAAGATATTGGAGACAAGGGGTTTTCATATAAAAAGTAAAATTTCACCAATAAATCAGTAAAAGCAGCTTTTAGATGTGTGCTCTCTACTTTCATTAATAGGCTTTTTTAGATTGGTTGAGTCTCTTTCTATTTTGTAATTAACTTATCAAGGAGTAATGGTCTAATTTTAAAAAGCTGACTGGATGACAGAAATACTATTTGTTCTAAATTGAAAATATTTCAGCATCTGCCAAGATTAGATTTCTTTAAATTACCCTTTAAAACCATTGATTTCTAATACTGTATTTCCTTTTCTCAATAAACTAGAAATATGTGTCCAGAGAAGCTGTTTTTAAGGAGACATTGCTAAGAAACAAAGCAATTCTAGTAATATTAAACCCTCTCAGATGAGCTGCCAAAAATACAGTCTCCATTTAATGCTACAACTTTGGTGGGTAGTCATTTTTTTTATTATCCACCAGACTGAGAATCTGAAATTAAATGTTCAGCAATATTTGTATAAATGAAGAAGCCCCCAGCTCTATACTTTGACATAACTAGGACACTCTAACATAAGAACTTTATAAAGATTAATTCTCCCCCAAATGAGTGCCTGATAAAAACATATGGCATGGTGTTTACCAGGACAAAGAGCTCTGGTCTCATATATAGGTTGATTGCAGTCATGGCATATGATCAATGCCACTTGAGTGATGCCCAATAATGCCCTTTGGATGTTTCATTGCTGTTATCAAGGCAATACGGAACTAAATGTAATACCCCAAATATCCTTTACCTGTGCTAACCTCACATCATAGGGCTGATATTAGAAGCCTCGCTGAAGTCATTTATTCTGTTTGGAAAGTAGAAATGTCTGTACTTGGGCAGACCAAAAGTCTCCATAACTTTGTTCCCTCTTCCCCACAGTGGCCAATGGTGGGTTCTTAAGGAAAGCTCATTAGACATATAAATTGATTCTACAGGGCATGTCCTGTAGCTCCCAATAAGTCTGTGCCTTCTACATTCAGTTCTACATACAGGAAAAATTACTTCCTTGTGTTTTGAACCTGCCAAATGAGAATTTTATAGGCTCCCATTCAGTTCCCTTATTGGGAGAACCCATACACGATTGCTCCCCTTCTGCCCTAATCCCAGTTGCCATTTTCATATATTTCTTTCATAGTATCCCCTTAATTACCCATTTCTCATACAGAAACTTCTTAATCTGTTTACTTTGCATTTACTATCTCCTCATATGGAAAAGTTCCACACCTTTGATCATTCCTCTTGATCTTCCCTGTAACCAAGAGAAATAGAAGACAGTGAAAAGTATAGAATGCTATACCAATGTTTGCCATTTGTTCTCAGTTTCTTTTCTTGCCTTTCAACTTTCCTTGCCTTTCTTTCCTTTGCCTTTCAACTGCGACTATTTTAATTAAACTGATCAAAATTATTTCCATGGCCTCTTTCTTGAATGGTAGTAATGTTAGTTTAGAAACCATTAATCTGTATTAAAAAGTTTGGATTTTCTTAAATTAACCTGATCTTGTCAGCTCTTTTCTCATTCAGCTATTCGTGGGGTCCTTCTGCAACACTTTTGCTGGCTTTTGATTTTAGTGTCGTAAAGAACTTAGTAGCATCAGTAGACCTCATGACCACCTTCTTCACCTTTTCAACATCACTTAGTAATCAAAAATCACCACCAGTGAAGTTGTAAAAAACCTCTGTTGTGAAAAAAACCCCACCAAACGTGTGTTTTTATCTGTTGCTGCATAGCTTTTACATGGTTATTGACCCAAGGAAGATTTTGTCTCTTACCTCATCAGAAACTCAATTTTTTATGAGCCTTTAATGAGGGACCTGGTCAAAAGCATTTTGGAAATCAGACTGGATCCCTCGCAGCTCCACCATAAAGAACTCGAGCAGATTTTTGAACTACAACATCCCTCTGACAAAGCCATATTGACTTCTTTAGAAATTCTATCCACTTACTGTATACACTAGTTCTAGTTGTGGTTAGTTTTGTTTCATTTTCTTGGTGCAGAAATTAGACATTCTGGCTTATGCTTACCAAACACAGTGCAGAGCTTTAAAAAAATCCCAAGCCCTCCACATTAATTCTTCTGTTACTCAGTCCAAATCGAGCAGCACACCACAAACAGCCACACAGCAATTTCATATTTTAGCTATGCTGGAATTCAGGATTAGATACTGTCAAGTACTGGCAATTTGGACAATTAATTTTTATCCATTTGTTCTAATATTTGATTTAGTGAGCGATTTTACAACCTTAAGTCATCTGTGTTGCTGCTAAAGATACGGACAGTCCTATGTCCTGCCCTGCGTGACACATGTCCTTATGTCCTGCCCCTGCCCCTTTGCTGTGTGTTGGTACTGGCTTTCATGGGGCTGTGCAGGCAGGGAAGGGACCTGCCTAAGATTTTGCCAAATTGGGCGGCTGATCCATGAGTATGTAACTGAAGGACCACTTCTGCTGCTGGCAGGTGTGGGGCGCAGGGGAAGGATATAGCAGAATGGCGTGAGAGCAGCCTGGGCTAATTGTGAAACTGCATCCTGATACTTCAGCTTGAGGCACTTTGCTGTCATTATAGTTTTACTCATCTATGTGCATGAGGGATTTCCACAGAAACCACACCAGCATAAGATTTAATGATACTGTTGAGAAAGGGATGAAGTGATGGTCTCTGAGAGTGTGGGAAGCCTCTCTGACCAGCAAAACCACATGCAAAGAATGTCTCCCTTTGGTATTACAGGTACACAAGAAATAAACTTATCCAACAGATGAGAAAAGCAGGAACTCTGCCCATCCAGCTACCAATTCAAGCAGGACCAGATAAGACATTTTGAATGGGATGATATTTTTTTTTATCATTATCATGCAAAATTCTATAATGAGAACTTAAAATCACCTTAGCAGACCTTCCAGGAGTTGTATGGATGCAGAGAACAGACATTCAAGCAGAAGTCTCATTCTACTTTGTTAATATTCCTGTGATTTGAATTACAAAGAGAAACACTGCTCTTCCCAGCTGCCTACACAGGGGCTCTGCATTTTGATCTTTGGCCTAGGAATATCTGTAAATATCAGTTCATCTCTCATTTGCTCTTCTTATAGGTGTGTATATATAAGCCTATCCTTTTAAATACATGTAAGCAAACATTGATACTTGTCAATTATGTCTGTAGAAGTGTGTTTCTTGCAGAGAAGGAACACTTTGGAGTATACTCACAAAATATCTTGGAAGGACAATAATGGGAGTACACAAGAATAAAAGGGGGATTCATCAGCAAAACAAACCCATATACAGGTATGATGTAGCATCCCTTATCCAGAAGACGGAGTGTTGTGGATCACCTTAGTTGTGCAGCAACACGTAATGAGGCTTTAATGGAGCCTCAGGCTCCTTTACACTACACACTGAGCTCTTTTCTCATCTGTTATGGCTGTTAATATAAGCCAGGCCCCTGAGGCAGCACAGCTAGAACTTGGGCTGTGACTCATGGGCTTGCAGGTTACTGGAAAGTCATAGTTCAGCAGAAAGAATGTTGATGAGAAAACTCATCTTTATCTTCAGATCTACTCCTAGTAATGGTCCTAATTCAGGAAAGAACTAAACGGGGTAGGACTTGGTCAAAAGTAAATATTTAAATTCTGTATCCTGCCCTGTTATTCCCATGGTACATCTAGTGGTGTATTAGGATTTTTGTTCCTGGTGCAGGAAGAATGGTGTTACTGAGCTGGGGGAACAAAGCACAAACATTGGTCACATTCCACATTTCCATCGTGTCTGGGATTTTCAAGTATTTCTAGAGAGGAAAGTCCCACAATCTGCTGCTTTCTTACTTTTGTTGATGTTCTTTCAACTTCAAATACATTGTTAAACTTCTGTAACTGTAAAAATAGATTACACAGTTATGCTTTGAAAACTCTTGTGGGTTATTTTTTTTGGGGGGGGGAGGGCTATGCTTGGCCTTTTGTGATGTTTCAGCTAGATGGTGAGATTATACAGTTTAGAAAATCTATTACTTTAAGTATCTAAAAGGATACACAGTTGCTCAGGTTTTGAAACTGCTCTGTCTTAATATCACAGTGTTCCTGCAGTGAAGCTTGATCCAGTTTACAGTCTTACAGTGAGGGTCCAGATAAACACTAAAAGTGCTGAATACTTGCTCTACAAACAAGGTAAGAAGGATGACACCGTGGAAATTTGAGTGATGAAGAAACCGTTTTGTGGATAGAACCCTGAATCACTGACAGTTTGTATTTTCTCTCAGGAATATTCCACAAAAATCTCCTAAAATACTCCCTAAAATCACATGGTATTTTTAAATAAATACATAAATTAAATAAATAAATTAAAAAAAAAAAATCTGTATTTATGTAATACCCAAGAATTCCAGTCATGAATGATAAGCCAATTGTATTAGGTGTTTCTCTAAATACAGAATAAAATGATGACATTCTTGGTCACAAAGATTTTGCAATCTAATTATTAGGAAAAAGAGAGATGGATGTAGAGAGGGATGGTATTTATGAAGGAGGGGCTACGGTGGTGGTAGGAACCAGCATCACTGAAAACCAGAAGAGAGAATAAAGGGCTTCTCAGACCACTGAAACAGATCTTTCATTAATAAAGCTATGAGATAGAGAAAGTCCAGGTAAGTTTCAATTGTTCAGGAAGATTGAATTATTTTAGGAATAACTCAGGGAAAGAATCGGCCAGTTTTGCACACTGCATGGATATGAGGACTCTGAGGAGACCAAAGGCAACACCCAAATGAAGTGATGATTAGTCATCTAAGTCAGGATAGGCTGCAAGAAACACACAGAGCTGTGTTTTATTTATACTAGGAGACAGAGGACGTTATCAATGAGGTGAGATAGGTCAACTGGCCAAGATTTTAGTGATCTGGAATGAAGAGAAAAATGTTTTGCTCCATCCATGCACATTCAGTTAGCATTAATTCAGTTGCTGATTTAAGCTAGACACAAAGCTATATATATGTAATCTCTACATAGACTCAAAGCTGTGGAGACAGAAGAGGCTACTGTGCCCATCAGGTCTCTTCCCACTGAGCAATGATCCTGATGTATCCAACGGTGACCCCTTCCTGACTATCACTGCATTGGCAACCAGGCTTTAAAGGTAAAGGGCAGAAACTTGGAGTGGAGTTGGGAGACAAAGTGCAGGAAATACCTATCATTAATCAATCCTGGTTTAGAAAACTACAAGGCAGGCTTGAACTGGCTCAAGAGACTTTGGCATTTTGTGATTGAGGTCAGGACGGGCTAAGTGCATGCATGAATTATTATGCAATAATTGGATATGCGTGAAAGAGTGACGATATTCGTTCCTTCCGTGAAAGAGCAATTCATAATGCAAAGGACACTACAAAGTTACAGAAGAGTGGTTATCTCTGCTTCCCCCTTCCTTTCTGACAGGACTGGTGGTTGGCAGTCATCAGGAATAGTGTTAAGTGGTCCCAGATATTCGTAAGGTTCTCCATGGTCAGGTGTCCCTGAAGGTAGGGCTGTGTTACTGCCCTTCAGGCTGAGGTAGATGAGCTTTATGAGGTGGAGAGCACCATTCAGGCTGGCTGATCTTTACTGGTTGGTGGTCTGCTCTAAAATGGTTCTTGATGATGGGTGTAGCAAGACACTGGGCAAGTATTAGTATGTGTTAGGTTAGTTCTACTACTTCTACCAGTTATGTTTTCTTATAACACTTGTCTGATTGTTCTGTACCTCACAGATGTTACATCCCTGACAACTACATAGCAACATAATGAAGGTCAGACTGCAGGCCTCCGACATCAGCTCAGTAGGCCATGACAAAGTAGGGACAGATGAAGAATGCAAGGGACTCTACCTATGCCTTTTGAGACAGAACCTGCTGTTCTGGCCTAAATAATCCTCACCTGCCTTCTGCCCCCTCTTTGCTTTGTAACAGGATTCACACCAGCATCCTCTTCTTTTCAACAGAGGATAATCAGAAGCTACAGCAAAGCCACAAGGAGGCTTTTTCTAGGCAGAATTGAGCTGACAGAGGAAGACATCTATAAGGTGGGAAGGAAAGAGTTGTAGGCTTCGGAAGCAACATGGAAATTCCAAGAACATGAGGAGAGCCACCCTAGGGGAGGAAGAGATGGAGGCAGGTTGAGAGAACAGAAAGAATTGAGTACAGCCTCCCACTTCTCACCAGCTCTGTCACAGACCTAGGACACCCTGCTGGCTTTTCCCAGAGTCCCTCCCATCCCTACACACATCTCCTAGATGTCTCACAAATAACCTCTGAGTTTTCCCTTTCCACTTCTAGGAACTTGCTCCCTTGCCACAAAAGCTGAAAAATTGCAACTGCTGCCAAGGAGCTTTAAGCTGCAAATTCCTAACAGCATTCCAGCCTGGAGGCTTGCCCCAGGCAACTAGGTCTGAAGAGCTTCAACCCAAGCTAACTCCCGACCAAGAAACACTATTGTCTGACAGCTATAGCTATTTAAACCACAGAACCAAGTGTACTGTGGCTCTCCTCTTTACTAAGATTCCTCCCCTCCTGGTAGCCACATATCAGATTGTAGGGGACCACAGGTATCAGCACGTGCAGATGCCAGCAGCTGCACTGCCTCTAGTGCTTGTCTCCATGTCACAGTACAGCTTGCACATTACTTCTGTCCTAGAAGTACTAAAGATGAAATGATAAAAAAGATAAAATAAGCAAGCCTGCCATGCTAAGCAGACAGCACAGATAGGCTCATCAGCTTCCCATGGGCCCTAGCATCCCTAGGAAGGGTCTGAAATGATACCATAACGGTACAACTCTGTTCCATCTTTGCACTTCATGCTTGTTCACTTCTGCTTTTCTCTGTTGCTCTCTGCACTCCTCCCCTGTGAATCTTCTTGATTCTTCCAGCTGTTGCTGTGTCCATTCCAATGCTTCGTGCCATTCAGACTGCCTTCCCCAGAGTCCTTCAAATGACCTCAGAATTGCCATGAAACAGCACTATGCAGTCAGAACAAGTGGAAAGTAGAAGTTAAGATGATAAGTTAAGATGCTCCACGCTGGGCTGTTTGGCAATCACACAGAGCCAGAGACTCTGCCACAGCTCAGTCTCTTTGGCATTTGGATTCTGCCTGATGAACAGCATGTGACACAAGTTTATATATGATACTGCAGCTAGCATGAAGCGTCTCTCAACATTTTCTAGCAATACGTTTCTCCACATACCCAACCAGTTTGTTTTCCTATGCATATTACTTCCACCCACACCTACAACATGGTTATCTCTCTCCAACATCTTATCATAGCTGATTTACTGGTAAATCAAATTTACCTAAATTAATTTAAAGAGTAACATGTGCCTCCAGCTCTCTATAGTAGATTACTTCTCAGCTCTCGTTTTTTGAGGACTCCTTACAGAATTTCACCCCATTTTCTAAGCAGCAGCTGACTTGCCACCACAGTTTCTGCTTAACAGTCCTTATTTTTCTCACCCTGAAAATAGTCATGTAAGATTCAGACAAATTATTAAGGGAGACCACATTTTTTCTTATTTTCTCCTGCAGCCTAGACCGTCGCATTCTTTAATGACATCTTTGTAAACGCTGTGTACCGTGCTGCTGCATGCTACCTATCAGCTACTGAATGCAACGTACAAAAGCAGGATACCAAAGCACCTGTGACACCAGTGTGCCCGTAAATACCCGTTTTCTGTCTTTGTTTTCCTTCTTGATGGTGGTATTTGGATAACTCAGAAATTAAAATGATATTCTGCTCTATGTGATCATTCTTATCAGACAGCATGAAAAGGGTACTTTATGCTTTCTACTACTGCACGCTTTGTTGTCTCATCAGCACATCTCCTTTAATTTATCTGTTATAAATCCTGGTATGTGTATTCATTATAGACTAGGGATTGTTTGTGCAAATGAGTTACAATTCCCTTGGAAAAACAAAACCAAAACAAGGCTCCAATCAAACACATGGACACAGCTCTTAAACAGATAAGTAGTGCTGGATTCACTCCAGGGGCTTTTGCTCTGTGTTAGGACAAGTTAACCCTGTAGCTACTCGGCATTCTGTATTGTTCAGAACAAGAAGCTGTGAGTGCTCCCTTCTTGCAGGTGTTGCCTTGTGAATGGTTGATGATTCCATTTCAGCCCATAAATTTGATATGCACTTCTCCTGCATGCTGAATTGTATAAATCAAAAAGCACTGCATGACTTAACAACTCCTAACAGAATAATTATTCAAAGGATGCAAGAGAATTTGAGATCGAATGAAGATGTAAATTTTTCACCTCAGAAATTAAAGACCTAAGGAAATAGCACTAGAGGCATTTTCCTCTTTCTATCTACTCAGGAGTCAAGACACAGATTCAGTTCTTGTGTTAAAATTATCCCTTTCCTCACTCCAAACCAGGAATTCCACAGTAAACAGGGGTGTATAGAAAGGAAGACAGTCCCATGCAAGCATGGCAAAGAATATAAATGAACTCTTAAGACCACGGAAGAGCCTGCATCATGATTCCACACATGCCACCGAGGTGAGATCTCTCACCTACTAAGTGGGAATTGTTGTCTGAGGGTGCTGAAAGTCTGATTTCCTCAGCAAGTCCTCTAACAGCTGACCATTAGGCAAGAGGTGGACAATAACTACCTCTGCTGGTTTGCATTTTTGACTGGAAATAGCTTAGTGCTGAACTCAACGTAAGCTCCATGTAGGCTAAAGATGCAGCTGTCTTCGTGAAGCCATTCCACATGGGATTAAAACAGTGTCACGAAGATGGTAGGTGTCTGCATATGCTCAGATGATGAAGAGGTGATGAGTGCTTTACATGGATTTGCTTTTTTGGAACATGGTGCTTAAACCCCACCTAGATCATATCCTAGTACCAATACATGCATATGCATGCCTATAGGATCTAGATTTCATGACAGATATTTCAAGCAAGAATTTATATTAAATGTCGTGCTGGTATTTACTGTAACAGTCATCTCCAGACTTAAATTTTATGCTAGCTATTGAATAGGCTGTTCTTTGGGATTATGGGGAGAAGGAAGACAATGGTGAAATGCAAGAGCTAACTTTTTAAAACAAAAATAGTCCACATACTGGGAAATTCAGCTGGCAAGTTTCCCCTTCATTATATGGGGTTGTGAAATGGCATTCCTCTCAGGTTCCCTGAAGACTGTGCAGAGATGACTATTACCTACTGAATGATAGCACGATATACTTCATTCCAAATCTAGCAGTTGTTGCCCAAACAGGCCAATACTTAAAAAAACCCAAATACTTTGTCATATATGTGTAGACATACTTAATGAAAGAATACAGTAAAACTTTACACTCTCTTAGTAACACCGTACCTAGGAAATGCTAGATAAAATTCCTCCTTGTGCTATTTTGAAGACATTCTCATAGCCTTCTTTGGTGTCCCTGCCTTTTGATATACGGTCCCAAGCTACTAACAAACAAAACATCATCATCCTAGTCATAGAGCTTTATCACAACAGGAAAGCTACAATTCAACACCATTTTAGAAATATTGATCCATAACACTGAAAAAAACCCTCTAAATCTCAGTGATGGTAAATAGCCCCCCCTTCCAGTCTTCACAGATACTTTGGTCTGTTCTGTTATGCTCCCTGCACATCAGCATACAAGAGTTCACCATACTGGAATTGCAAATGAGCAGCATAAATGTTAAAAATGTTTCTGTGTGTTTTTTTTTTCATTGGCATCAGTCTCAGGGATGTTTTGGAGATGGAAATGATTTTGCAAGCTTCATTAGGGCTGCAAGGAAACACATTTCCCCAGTTTGATTGCCAGAATGGAGAATTAGCTTTATTCAAGTCCTTGATCTTAACCCTGCAATCTTAGGACCACGGATCTGGCCCTTGACAGACCACTGAGTAGCACTGCAACCATCCTCTTTACAATCCCAGTCAGTCACCAACATCCTACACATTTGTGTCCGGCAAAGGGGAAGAGACTTTTCCAAAGGCTTTGCAAGATGCTTGTTGTTGAGCCCCAGTGCACACAGATAGTGGGAGCAGGTACTGGCCTTCAGTATAACACAGCTTAGAAAAACTGTCTTGGCTACCTAAGCAACAGCTGTGAAAATAAGCAAAGGACTGCTCAGAGCTCTGAGCTACTGGTGCTACACCAGTGAAAACTTGGAAGTTAGCTCTAAGAGAACTTTTGTGTGTTGTAGGCATGTTTGGTTAATCAACATTTGTCTGTACTCTCTAATCTAGGCCAATTTCTTCAGGCTGAGGAGCTAACGTCTGCATTTTTTGGCATACTAAAGCCTCCTGCTGACTGCCAGAAGGGCTATTAAGTTCAACACACATGAAGATTGAAGCATTTTATTCCTTAAGGAATGGTGCTGCCAATTGCAGTGCTAGGAATACAGAACCACCTCAGAATTCAAAGTTTGTCTTGAAGACAGGACAAAACAACTTTCTAGGGAAGCAGATGTGATAGCTACCACACTGTGTTCCTTTCTGAGGCTTGCTAACAGCCCCAGGATGTACAGAATTGCCCACAACAGAGCCAGGGACACCGTTCTGACACAGCTTACCGTTCAAACGGCCTCAGGAACAGAGACCAGATCATCAAACTGGATTAAAATGTGATCTTATCCTTCATTCCATAAAAAGAATCATTAGTAACTCCATGTTTGTGAGGAAAAGGTTAAATTTGAGAAGGTTTTAATGCCAAATTCTTCATTTAAAACACAATTAGAGTCCATTGGTACGTAGGATTAATTCATACAACAAACAGCAGCTGCAGCGATGATGAGAAAAGTTTACACTGATATGTGGAATAAGGTTAAGTCAAAGGTAAAATAAACAAATCATCATAGTCAATGATGGCCAAGAAAATAAGATCCAGCACTGCAGTCCTTTGTACTGTTGAATCACTCACCCTGGTGTCACAGTTTAGGGTCAGGGCAGCCCCTTAGACCTATAACAGATACTCTCTGTTAACCCCCCTCCCTCCCAGAGGAGAATAGAAAAGGAATAAGGGAGAGAGACTTGGAGATTAGAAAAGGAAACTAGAACAGCTTGAATGAGAATAATAATAATAAAATAAAATAGAATATGTACAAATATACACAAAACCAGTATTAAACCCAACCCCTCAATGGTAATTCCATCACCATCACCACTGGTGCTGTGGAGCAGGCACCAGGGGAGTCCCAGCCTGGGCCCAGCAGCAGACGGGA
>JANIJG010024058.1:27040-50529 GCA_024611175.1 Megaceryle torquata | reverse complement strand
TCTTTTTTTTTTTTTTTGGGCACATTTTTCAAAATTTTTTTTGCTAAATAAACATTTTCTAAATGAGGTAGATTGATTACAACACTCTTAGCATCCATCAGTCATTTATTTTTAGTGAGTTCAAGGATTGCACCTGAAAAATATTTTAGAGGGGATGTATAAAATCTAAATCATGTGTATATGTATTTTTTCTATTCCCTAGTGGAATCTACGAGCCCCAGTTTACTAACCACTGACAACACTCTCGAGCGCTCTTTTTTCATCCGAATGAAATCTACACTGACCAAGCGAGGAGTGCACATCAAATCGTCAGGATACAAGGTAAGAGTTGCACTGTAGCATGAAACACTGACAACTTAAAATTATGTTCATTTGTGTTCCAGGTAATAGACAGAGAAAGGAGCTATTTCACATTTGCATTTGTTTCATTCCTTTTGTTAAAAGAATCATTAATACAATCTTACCAGTCAGGTTTGCCTTTGGTACTACACCTCTATTAAACTGATCATTATTGTGAAAACCGTTGATGATAACATCATGATAGCCTTCAAAAGAGCAACACTTCCAGAGTAAAAGTGTATTTTACCAAAGAAGGTGTCAGAGTAACATCAGTTTTTCCATAGTGGAAAATTACTACTCATTTTATTAGATTGTTATTTGTCTTTGGGATATATTTTTCCTGGAGAGGCAAGATTTCTTCATGCAGACAGTAAGTTAGAGCTATTTAATTTTGCTGCCATTCTGGTTGAAGGGAACAACAAGCCACAACAAGTACTTTTCCACCATTTGTCTTTCATTGTCTGTCTGAGGGGCATCTGCTGCTGGGTACCATATTTGCTGAATTTCACACTCTTTTAAGATATGAAAGTCTCTTGTTCCTTATCAGCAGCAATCTCATTTTTCTTCAGTCATATATCGCTCATAGTGCCTGTAGCTATCAGTGGCTTTCCAGTATACTAAAACTAGAAGGAATAGCACATTTTTAACATTGTCAACATGTGGAATGAAATATGTCATCCATTAAGTGTTACACAAGATAAAAGAGTGGTGCAAGAAAGTAAGTCTGAGAATGTGTGTGTATTTAAAGAAGTTGCTTGTCAATGTTCATTTAAAAAACTTTCACAAGATTTTTTTTTTTCAATTTTCAGAGGAAGATTTAGATGAGCTTTGAAGTAAAATTTCCAATTCATTTTTCAAAAAGAATTCTCTGTACATATAACATCAAGGGGTCTACCTGAGCTGTAAAAATTTGGTAGAAATGTCTTTTTTATAAGCTGTCCTGGGTTTGGTTCAGGTTAATTATCACCAGCAGCTGCTGGCCCAAGCAGCTGGGAGAGGCCACAGCCAGGATACTCAACTGAGCTAGCCCATGGGACATTCTATACCATACTGAGTCATGGCCCTATATGGGGGTCCAGGGAGGAGTTGGCCCAAAGCAGGGATGCCCATTTTCATCTTGCTTCAGCATGTATCTTCAGTACAGCCAGAGCAGGGAAAGTTGGCATCTCGGATGCAGGTAGAGCCTTCCTGGATTCTATTGTTCACTTTGTCTATCGTGTTATTAGTACTGTTGTTTTCTTCTCTCTTTGTGTTTTTGTTTTTGTTTTTAATTATGCTTATCTTAACCCCTGAGGTCTCACCAATATTTTTCTTCCTGATTCTCCTTTCCATCCTGCAGGTGGGAGTATGTAGGGGGGGAGTAGGGAAGCAGTGATTGAGTGACTGTGTGGTGTTTAGATTCCAGGAGAGGTTAAACCATGACCCAATGAAATGACTGGGACTTCTTCCATGGGATGGTTTCTGGGTCAACATGATTAAAGTAGTTGCTAATGGAAGTTTAGGCCCAAATTGATGGTTTCTTAAGGCACAAAAAGTTTTGATATGTGTACCGCTTAATTGTCATACCTGAGATAATACACTTAGTACTTGTTCGTGCTGACCAGTTTACAAGTCTCAGAAAGTATCAGGAAAGTATGTGGGAATTGTACTGGCAGTCTCAGGAGGAGGAAGGTGAATGAATGAATGGGCAGGTCACTGAAGTTATACTATTTTTCACTATTAGCAATGGTCTATCCAGGCTAGGCCAAAGGCAGATTGTCAGAGAACTTGCTTTGCTGTGTATTTTAGTTGCAATAGGAGAAAAGACTCTGTGGATTTTGTAGTCTTGACATGTTTTTGCCAGATGTAGGTGAGATATGAGTGACTTGGTCATTCTCAGTTCTTGGACTTCTGACAATCTAATGTTAATCCAGCACCAGAATAGGACATATCTAGAATGGGCTGTCCTCACAAGGTGGGTTTTTTACTCTTTACAATATAGGTTTTGAAATTCACAGTAGAACTTTTACTCAAAAGAAATGCATAGTAATGTCTATCATATAAATACAATTTCATTTATCTTAGACACTGGAAACACTGAAAACCGTAACTGAGAATTCATAGGTACAGGAGAATGAATTTTGAGAGTTCAGATGCCATTTTTTAGCTAGCTTTTCACAGCCTGTCACAAAGAATGGATAAAAAGTATGATAGTCAACAAAGCAAAAAATTTAAAAGAAAGAATGTGAGACATCATCTTATTCAGAAAATCAAACAGAGACAGTGGAAAGAAAATAAAGTTCACTACAGACTTAAAAAAAAAGAAATCCAACACTCTCTGATTTTCTTCTTGTTCAGCAAAGTATATTTAAATGTTGGATTAGTAGTCAACTTCTTTAACAACGGCCTGTAGAGGAAAGGTTGTTTGTAATGACCTGAAGTAGAGACTGTGAACTTTTTATACTACAGGGCATTTTTTTTCCTGGTATGCAGACAATCAGCGATTGCCGTAACTGGTCACATGCTGAAAGAACATGAGGCAATAATGTTATTTTTTTTCTTTTCCAGCAGCAGCTTGCTTCTCTCTGCAGGGCTGTAGCTTGCTTTTTCTCTTCCCCCCCCCGTGATGAAATGGCTATCCGGTAGGAGATGTCCTTGCCTACTTCTCTGTTAATCGTGGCCCATCACCATCGCGATATGAACCACCGCAGGAACGTACGGCACGGTGTAAAGTACCCGAAGATTCAATTTGAGGCAGGGTCTTAATCCAGCTGCCAAACAGCGGGCAGGTCTGTGCTGCAGTCTGCCCCACGCAGCCCGTCCGCAGGCTGAGCCGGCGTGGGGCTGAGCTGCTGCGGCAGCCGCTAGCTCACCAACCACACGCTTCCGCTCCCTTCTGCTGACATCAAACGGCACTCTGCTGGTTCATGAACTCGAGATGACTCTGGATCACTTTAAATTAGAGAACATATTTTTTTTGTTTGCTCTCCCTGGGTATTTTATTGGGCTCCTTCTGCTTTTCTTTTACGAAGTGTAAAATGCCTAGAGCATTTTTTTTTTTTGAAGAGTACATTGCATTAAGTGAACACTCTTGGCATTTCAATGACCTACAACATGCACTGTAATTATGAAAGAGGCTAATTTCAAGTCTCAGAACAATGACTTCTGCATAAAGAAGGTTTGACACCCACCAAGTAGTAGTAGTACATGCAGGGTAAGAGCGTGCCAGAGCCTTACGCTGCTGACCAGAAGCATGAGGAATCACCCCCCATAGGAGAACCATAAAGGGGTCATTCCTAACTTCCTAGGAATCTCTTAGAAGTTCCTCATGCTGCCTCTCACTTAGGGTTGAGTGTCATTTTCAAAGTTTTATCTGTGGAATATTGTAACATGCCCAAGAAATGCCTAAGCACCAAAATAACGATAATAAATAAACAAAAAATCAAAACAAACAAACAAAAATTAAAAGTAAAACAATGAAACCCCGAACAAACAAACAAACAAAACCAAAACCAAACTGCCCAAGTGCAGACAGGTCTCTGCCCACGTACCACCCAAGGATGATACCTAAACTGAAAAGACATTTGGAACAGATCAGTCTTCTGCCATGCCTAGAGATTGCCCAAGCACAGAATTTTCACCCACGAGTGAGTAATCTCCCTGCTCACGTGTGAGCTTCCATCAGCGTCATTTACCATCGCTTGAGCGATCTGCATGCACACCGCGTTTGTGAGCTCACACTTTCACAATGCAAACTTCTTCCCCTGCCCCAACCTCAGACAGAAAACAAGTAGCAGCTGGCATCACTTTCTTTGAAATTATCCTATTGAAAGCAACAGATTATTGTGGGACAAGTTCTCAAGGCTGATTGTGCTCTTTTCTCCATGAAGAAATGGTTTTAAACATCTAGACCAATGTCCAGAGTCATCTACGGCAAAAAATGCAATTCTCCGCTGTGTCAGGCTTCTGAAGAAATGTAACTTCAGCACCTCAGAATAGCAGTTCTGCAGAAAATGTAAACATTAAAAGCTAATTAAGCTATGTCTAAAATGCCTACTTCTAGAGTTATGATGCACTTTATTTGTGAATAGCAAGACGACTGTTTTGTTTTCCTACTGGAAACATATTCTGTCTGAGGGCTCATTCCATGAATACAACACACAAAGAAAACAGAACAACTCAATGTATAGATTGGTAGAACACAATCTGTTCAACAATTTGCCACTCGACCTTAAGTAAAAAGCAAAATCTAAGAAAATTAGTAAAACAACACAGGTAATGGGGCAAAAAAAAATTCTTCTCTATTGTAAAATAATATTACACTTTTCAACAAAATTACTTGTAATCCTAAGAAATCACTCCAGCAAGAAATTACAGCACGCAAAGCCAACATCTTTATCACTCCATCGTTTTACTAATTGCAAAGTAATCACATAAACTAACCCCTGGCTTGCCATGTACTGCCTTTTGAAATGTGACACCCTGTAGCACGAATAAAAGTTGTATGGAAATGTTCACATTTACAAGAGCTCTGCTATAAAAAGCCTGCGGTTGACATTATGCACGATTCTTTCACACTCCCTCTGCAGGGAGGTGCGCCGTGTGCTGACTGGAGAGGATGTACAGGTCTGCTGATGTAGGAAAGCATAGATTGATATCAAAGCAAATCCCATCCACCTCTGGGATGTAGTACCAGGCTTTACCAAGACTGGAAAGTAAGGAAGTTTCTCAGAGCTCTCCAGCCACTTGGTTCAGCTATGAAGAAAGCACCTGAAATTTCTAGCACCCTGGACCACAGTTTATCATGGCAAAGCTGAACCTTTGGCACCACCAAACGCAGGATTCCACTCGCAGGCTGCACTTACGTACAAACTGGGACAAAACCACTCACTGGGGTAACACTTTTGAGAGAATTTCCCAAAAACCTGCTCCAATAGTGATGCTGAGATATTTGTAATACCTAACGCATACGCTGGGCACAAAACTATTTTTAAGATGTGAAGTTCTATTATTAAAAAACACACAACAAAACATTAAAGTTGCTTTAAAACCAAACCAAAACCAAACCACTCCTTCACACACAGCATGAGTATGTTACAAGTAACTAGGGAGATATAAATATCGTGGTTATCTTTTCATAATCAAGATGTTATGAAAGAATTCCAATCTGTGTGTTTACCCCATATATCAGCTTGTGTCTGACTAGCCATGTGCTCATTTCTCAGACAACTTCTCCCTGCCCCCTGTGCTAAACTGCACGTAGAGTTTGAAGTGGCTGAAGCCACCAAAAGGTGCAGGGATGTGTCAGAGGGAATCTGAAATGTGAAAAAAGGGAAGCAAGCAAACTGCAAAGAGACATCATATTAAAACTTGGGGTGAATGCTAGAGATAACAAAAATGTCTGTACTGGTGTGAGATCAGAGGCCCATCTACCCCGTACTCTAGCTTAGAGCAGCAAACAGCAAATGTTTTTGAGGAAGACTATGAAGATAAAAGCAAGCATCTAGTGAAAGTTCTCTAGAACACTCTCAAATTACCCGTAAGAACTTTCAGTTTAGAGACTTCCTAAAGCAGAAGTAATATCTTTGTAGTTAACATTCCTTGGTAGACTTATCTTCCAGGAACTTATGTGCCTGCTTGTTGATCATTTGTACATTTATAGCATCCTGCAGTATCCACAGTGCTCTATGGTCTAAATACAAGCATGTGAGAAACCACTTCCTTTTATTTGTTTTGATCTGTAACCTTGAGGTTACATCGCTGCCCCCCACTTCTTGCTTTTAAGAGGCAGTGAACAGCCAGTGTTTCAAATATATCAACATCTACCAATCCAATAAGCCAAGTGTACCTACCACATTTCTCTGTGTTGCACAGTCATATGAAGACAGTGCCTTGAAACTAATCATAAGCCAAGTTGAAAGAAGGGGGAAAATGCCAGACAAATCATTACAGAAATAAAACCTGACAACTTTTTCAGAACAAGAATGAGTTCTATATTTTCCTAGAGGATCTAAGAAAACATAATTGCCACCTGAGTCATTGCTCGAAGCAAGTAAACATAAACATAGCAAAAATTCTACAAGCCTGATACAAACACACCCAACCAAGCCAGGGGGCTGTCAATAACCTCTCAAACCTGGGAAGAGTCCCGTCAGCAACAAGGTTGTGACAAATGGTCACACATGAAGGGCCGGCTCTTGGACAACCTACTTCACCTAAAGAAACAACACACTTTCAAGGGAAAGGAGAGTTCTGGAGTAGGGGTATCTCTCAATATCACACCCAGCCCTCCCCTGACAGAGCCTTTGAAGTTGTGGGAAAACACCTGTGAAAACACAGAGGTTTTGGACAAATCAGTGAGAGAAGCAGAGGGGGGAAGGTGTGCCCTCATGGAAACCTGGCCTTGGCAAAGCAAAAAATCCTGAAGTTTAGAGTGTGACATTCCAAGAACAATAGCAAAATTGATCAGTACAGAGAAATGTTTATACAACAAAGGGTGAGACAACTCCCCTATACGCACATTTCCCAAGCAAAAAACTGTAAGCTAATCAGGGGCTTAAATATATCCCATACTGGTTACCAAAGGATGGCATCCTGATTCTCAGGCCTGGAAGCTCCATGCCAAGTTTCAGAAGAGGGCTCTTTGCAGCCAAAGTTTAAAACCTGATAAATATGAACTTAAAGAAGGACTACTGACTGACCTCTTAGAAAGGAATCAACATCCGTTTTGTTTTTCTTCTCTATACTTTTCACTCCATAGGTACCTTCACTAAAATAACAGCAAGTACAGCATGAGTGTAAAATATGCCAGGCTTTACGCTATGTACATAGGATCAAACTAGCCCCTGGTTTTGAGGTGAGTCACATGCTATCACTGGAAAAACCAGGAGAAAATAATCTCTGATGAAACAATCAGGCTCCAGCAAAAGTACTTGCCTTCCCTCCTGACTGAAGTACTGCTGGTAAGAAACCACCTAACTCAAACAGAACAATGTTTGTGCCAGCTGATACTAATCCCTGCATAAGCCAAAATTCTTCATTTTTTCCCATTCTGGTGGCAAAGGCCTCCCTGCTTGCTTATTTATTTTTTATTTAGAAGAGTGTCTGTCCTCTTCTTGTTCAGCCAAGCCAAGGGCCAGCTTCTCTTAGTCTCCCAAGGAGCACACCCTGGTCTGCAGCCACCCTGCTACAGGCCCTTCGCGCACAGAGAGCTTCGCACTCCTGTTCAAGGACAGTTCAGGATGGACCTAAATAAAAATTAATTCTCTTGCTCAACTACATCACTAAACAGGATGTGGAAAAAAACATATAGAAATGCAATAAAACCAGCCTATTCTTGCTTTATGTTGTGCAAGCAAATATATTTAGGACAAGGGGAAATGGGCTTAAGTTGTGCCAGGGGAGGTTTAGGTTGGATAGTAGGAAAAATTTCTTTACTGAGGGGTGAGGCCTTGGAACAGGCTGCCCAGGGAGGGGGTGGAATCACCATCCCTGGAGGGGTTCAAAAAACGTCTAGATGTGGCACTTCAGGACATGGTTTAGTGGTCAGGATAGTGTTTACTAGACAGTTGGACTTCATGATCTTGAAGGTCATTTCCAACCTTAATGATTCGATGACATTGTATTTTAACACATATTTATATACCTGTTTTTAAAGCAAGGTTATTTGCGTTCTGTATTTTCCTCTTTATCGGTTGCTTAAAAAGAAAAAAAAAAAAAAGAAGCATACCTGAAACCAGTGTAAAACTGTCTAGTTCAAATACTGTTTGAAGAGGTTTGGGCTGATTTCCTGTATGTAAATGTGCTCAGCTGAAAAACCGTCCAGGGCACGATTCCCGGACTGTGATACAGGAAAAAAAGAGGAGTTCCCTGGCTCAGTTAACATCAGAGGGAAGACACAAGGGACTCATCAAGTGAAAACAGGCCATTCTGTGACTCTAGCATGTGCGTGCCCAAGCACACAAGAGCGCATGCACATGTGTGTGCGCTCCCTTCCCTGCCTTGGCCCTGCCCGGGCGGGACGGGTGAGCTGGAGCAACATCCCCCCCCAGGGAACAGCTCTGTAAAGACCTGACACGGCATTTTTACATTCAACTGACTGCATGCAACATTCCTTTCAGGAAAAAAAAAAAAAAAAGACCACTCCAAACATTTATCTGTTTGCTCACTTGAAGCGTCACAAAGATAATATTCACGTCTCTGACCCTGACTGTCTCTGGTCAAGCGGCAGAGAGACTGTGCAGACCGTGTTGCTTTCCAGCACCCCTGGGACGCCCGCCAGCGAACAGTGCGCCGGCCTCAGCGGAGGGGGTCGGATCCCTGGGCCGGCGGCTAAGGCTGTTAGCAGTCCCTCTAGCTCCCTGCTGAGGAGAAGGTGAATTCCGTGCACGAAAGACTTGCCGTCCGCAGCCATACACCGGTGATGCTGATGTAACACAGCAAAAACACTGGTGTCCTAAATTTGGGGAGAAAATGTTATTTTTTCCTTTAGAGAACCTTCCCCTCAGAGCACTTGACTTTCCATTTCTTCTTTATCATCGTTGTCCTCCAGATTCCTACACCACCACCCTCTTTAAGTATTCACCAAAACATTCATATCTGTTTTCTACACTGTGGTTACATGTACATGTGGGCTGGAAATCTTATAAAGAATCTTATTTAAACATGGCTTAATCGTTCAAATATTGTATGGGCAACCAGCTACAGAGAGCCAAGCAGCATTACAGAATCTCATTTCAAATCCTGATTCAACTATAGGAGCATTCATTTTAAAGTGAATCTAACTTATTGTCCTTCCCATAAAAACCTGCATTTTAAAAGAAATGTTGCCAAGTGCAGAAATATGACCTCTGCCCTTGGGAGTCCTTGAACTAAAGTTTGCTGAAGGCTGGCAAGTTAATCCAGGGGAGAATCTGTGTTTGCCCAGTCCTGCTATTCTCCCACTAACCTGCACTCCTGGAGATAGGGCACCCAGATAGGCAGGACTACTATTTCATCTGATAAGGCTGGTCTGTGCATCACACCCACCACATTTTGCCTCCACGCCGATAAAGGCACAGCTCGACAGAAAAGCAGATTGTGAAAAGCAGTGAAGCCCTATGTGCATTTTTAGCATGTCTCTGGCTCATCCTGTCACGACAGCGTTCAGTCTAGTACCTTCTGCTGCCACAGACCACGACCACAACCAATCGCATGATGACAGCAACAAAACGTGTGTCTGCATGGCTACATACAGGAGTATACAAATCCCTGATGTTATAAATTCACATGAAAGGCTTGAGATGCAAGCAGATATCATTTTATTTTATTCTAAACTTGTTCTGGGATTGCCATTTTGATTTAGGTCTACTCTGTAAATGCTAAAAAAAAAACAAAAAAAGCTTTGAAAAAATTCAAGACCCTAATAAATCCAAGTGTCTGCCCAATAGAGAGCACCCAAATACATACCACCCACAACAGCTCTCAGCGAACGTAAACCCTCCTGACCCAAACTTCCCTTTCACTTCAAAAGGTAGGTGGCCTTCCCAGGGTGCCCTGAATGTCCTGCTACATCTGATCAGGCGAGCACACATTAGTTTAGAAAACCTCTCGCAGTCATCCAGGGAGTTTCTTTTCCATGCTGTCAGAGGGTATCTGGCTTAAGGACACACACACACTAAAGACACCTGGGGTTTGGACTGTGTCGAGTGTGCTGCACTTTATGAAAGGGTAATAATGTCTTTTTCCTACGGTAACAGATTCAGACATACAGAGAACTCTGCAGGTGAGAAGATTTCAAACAAACAACACCCATCTAAACACAGGCTTAGCATTTGTAGCTGCCACCTTTTTTTTTTTGTTTTGTTCTTGATTATTTATTTGTTTTCCTTTCTTCCCAGGAAGATCCTTGCCAGCTGCTTTGCTGTCTCTCGGTATTTCAACAATGAGCGAACATCACCCCATGGTGCCAGATCTCCAAGGCAGAGTTATGACTAACAGTGTTATGATTAAGCACCAGCTGAACGGGCACAGCCACAAAACCAGACTCTGCAGAGCTCATGGTCCTACTCGGGATCCCTCAAGCACTGAAATCCTCACACTCTTCCCCTCTGAGCCAGGGAAAGGGACGGCACTTCCAGAAAGTACAGAACAGAGTCACCCTCAGATGACAAAAAGGGGGTTGATACTGAGACTTCTGAGCGCTGCCGATTCCCCAGTCAAAGGACGTGACTCAGCTCTATCCCAATACGTGCCCATGAACCTCAGACAGAGACCTGCAGGACAAGGGCCACAGGTGTTCGTAGCCACAGTATATCACGCTCATTACGGACAATATTCCGGAGGCCAGCACATTCTTCACTTCTTTTTTTTTTTCTTTTTAATTATTATTACCATTTAGATTTGTATAATTTACAGAAGGCAAATAAAATAAATAAATTCCCCTGCTACGTGCCTGAACTTCACCTATTTACTTTGAAAACCAATTCAGTTAGCTTTACTTTCAGTGCTCCTTGCTGCCAGAATAAGGTTGCTACAAGGCACACATTATTTGATAAAAGCAATTCTATCTACTGGCACATACATATGTGTTTGCTTTATGCCACAGAAATATCTTGATGCTTTTCACAGAAACTGGATAGAAAAGTTACACATGGAAAAAGCAATACCTGCAGATGCCCTCCTCCCAAACTGTAAACACAGCAAGAGGCTTCTAATGTTTGTTTGAAAACAGTTGCCCTAAGTGATAATCCTCATAGAAAAAAAGGAAGTAATTTTGCTTACTCTCTGCCTTCAGGTGGCTCATTAAAACACCTCCTATAAAAGAAGAGGATATGAGTCTTTCCCGAGAGCTGTATGCTGAGGCTAACCGTCTTTGGGGAAGGATCCTGGCAGCAAAAGAGGGTAAACTCAATTTCTTGTTTTAATTTTGAATTTAATTTGTCAGCAAAACCAAAGTTCATAAAGAAGGCAAATTTTGACAAATTGCAACTGCCATGAGCTCTGCTAAGAGCAGGATGTAACATGAATGTAATTCTTCAAGAGAACAAATTATAATCATTGCATCCAAACAAAAAAAAAGGCTTGCAGTAATAAATTTATTCTACAGTTTGCCAACTCTTCAGGCTGGGTGCTAAGGAGAATTTGCTAATGGGAATCCCATTTCTCACACTCACATGATAAAGTGATCTGCAGCACACCTACTACATGTCAGCAGTACAAGATGACAGTTGTCCCGTCAGGGTTTTTTGGAATACAATGAGCCCCTTCTCTACAGCTATGGTACCTTAAACTTGGGCACACCTGTAAACAGAAAGAGGTAATGTAAACAAAGCATCAGTTTTTCCAAATACAACCTTAGAAGCCTTGCTCACCCAAGCAATTTGAGCCAAGAAAGAAAACGTATTTGCTTATAAAAACCAGCATTTATTTGTATACCTAAAATAAAATACAGCACATCTACTAGGTATGTGGTAAGAATGTCTGTGGCTCACTTGAGCTACAGTATATTTTATATATAGTATATATACAATATACTATGTCACACAGATAGGTGGAGCAGCACAGTCTGCAGGGAAATGTAAAGTATTACATTAGATGCTAAGATACCAGTAAATAGCTGGAGACGTTCCAAGCCTGAAACATTTATCAGATATTTGAGAGTGGGATTTGACATTTAAGACTGGGATTTGTCTAGCTAACCTTATGAACCAGTCCCCTGGCCTCTCTTTACAGCTGATGAGCAGATATGAACAACTTCAGAATGAGGTTCAAATAACTTCAGAATGAGGTTCATTTGATGTCCTTGAGAGGAGACACACTCCAGAAACACCAATTTCCTTCTCCCCATTTCCTGCAGAAGGACTGGGGGTCCGTGCTTGTACAGCTATAGCACAGGTGCTTGAGCGCCTGCCACGCTGCTCAGGCAGGGCCAGCACAGCACAGAGGCAATCTGTAACCTGGTAATCCCCTTGCCAAAGCAGGAAAGCGAGCTCCCCAGAGGTTCTCACAGCATTGGCTTCTCTCAGCATCACAAGCTCCCACATCACATCAATCACATCACATCACGAGCGGCTTTGTGGGATTGTGAAAAATAATAATGAAACCTTACTACAAACTGCTCCCTGCCTCCCGTAATTAAATGTACCTCTTGCCCAAGAGGGAGAACTTCCACATCTGTCTCCTTGATGCTGGGAAGAGGAAGGTCTTCTCATTACCTGCCTTAGTGGACAGAGATAAAGCTAAGAGATCTCCCTTCCTGTTTCCGTTTTCTTTTACTTTTCAACTATAAGAACACTGTAGTAGAACTGCAGGAGAATTGAAGCTAATCACTCACAGATCAACCACACAGGTTTCTTCATGTCTCTGAAAGCCAAATCAGATGTTATACATCAAGGTAAATGTCCGCTAAGAGACTAGAATAGTATCATGCAGAAGAATTACAATCCACATTCTATAACATATCTCCACAAACAGGAGTAACTGTGATTCTGTGAGTAACGCTGGTGCTCAGCACAACCCCACGTGGAAAAAGCACAAGTGGCTCTGAAGAAGTGAGCAGCACAGCAGATACTGGGAGGTTATAGCCACGAGCTGTATTACAGCCATGAGCATGCAGTGTGCTGTAGCCAGTTCATTCTCTTCCAGACCCAGCTGCAGCGGCTGCACCTGCCCCTCACAGTGGTTCAGCGCTGGGTACCACCAGGACTTTACCACCCCTACAGCTCTAATCCTTTCAGCACAAAGCCAGCCGGGTTAGCACAAACTCCTGAAATCATCACTTTCCACTCAGTTCTCCGATTTGAAACTAACATGCATGAAAGACTTTCACACATTGGTCTCCGCTATCTGCTGGCACGGGGCAACGATCTCCAGCAAGACAGCAGCCGTGAGCGGGCGGCTGCCACCCGCAGAGCTGGCAGCGGCCAGGGACGATCCGGAGCGCAGACAGACTCGCTGCAGCTGGAACCGGTCGCCTGGCTTCCTGCTGCCGTTTGCCTCCCTGCTACTCTAGGATGGGCTTGATCCAGCTGAGCCCGTTTAATGCTGCAGCACAACGAGTCATATCTGTACCCCCTCTGCAGCTTTTATTAAAGCTTATTTTCCAATTAGTTTCCTACTGGTTTAGTGATATGAATCATAAGCACCCCAGCCTTGCAATGCTAGAAGCATATGCAATGGCTAACTTTACCCTATAGAAATACACAAGTCATAGAGATTTAAATTATGCTGGAAAGGGGTAAAAAAGATTCTTCTGTTTTGGTTCAGGATAAGATTTTTTTTATTCACTTTTTTACTGCCAACTCACGTTAGAGTGGTACCTGCACATGCAGCCTGCAGCACGCTTTCTGAACACTTCAAGCAGCCACAACTCCTGTCGTGCTTCTGGGCTATGGTTCATCATCTTGGGTTTTTTTCTGCTTGATGCAGTTATTTCTTTCAGAGGACACAACAGAGTGAATGGGGATAAACCAGAGAAACAAACAGGAGCCCAAATCCCTCACTGTCTACAACAAAACCACGTCACTAGCAACCACAAAGGATATTAAAATCAACAGATAAAGGTCAGATAAAGCAGAAGATAAGGTAGTGCGTACATTAATATCTGAAAGATGCTATTACAAGGTTAATCAGTTATGCTGGCAAGACTTAGGTTTGAGTTATTTGGTGCCTAAGAAACAAAATCAAAACAATTTATTTTTACTTTATAAACAAAATGTAAGTCAGCCATGAAATTACTAATTTACTGAATAAAATGAATATAATGTAATAAAATCTAAGTCTTAGAGGCATAGCTATCCCTAGGGATTTTTATATTAGCATGGCTGCACACAATACAACTAAGGGTGCTTTGACTTAACTCAGCCCCAGGTTCCACCACTGCACTGCCTGTTTGCAACCACGGGAAGTCGGAGAGGTTGCATCAGTGTTCAGCTGCCCCAGTGCAAAAAAGAAACCCAAATTTTTAACACAGATAAACCCTGTGGCAGCTGATGGCAAATAGAAGAGTACTTAGGGTTATTACATTTTTGTCTTTATTTAGTTACCTAGAACAGGGTCTTTCCTCATCTGCTTTCAAGAATGCTACTGGATACCATGAACTAGAGATTTCTTTACTTTTTTTGTCTGACAAAAATTAGAAGTTCATGACTTGCATTATGACTGTTTCTGTAATTTCTCTTCATTTTTGACCCTACTATATTTGTATGATTGAAGTGCAAGTCATGAACAAAATAACAGCTGCTTGTTTCAGCTGGGGGTTGGCTCCAGACTCCCCCTGACTGTTCAGCGCAGGGGTGGCTGATTCTTGGACTGAGGGGGAAGTATTTAGGTTCATGCCATTATAACACAACAAAGAAGGAAAGCGATTGGCAGTACTTGTTCAGACACTCTTCTTTTTTAAATAGCAGCTTTCACAGCCATAAATGTTGAGGAAGATATGCAGGCACAAACCAAAACACAATGTTTTCCCCATGTCCTGCCCTCGCTCTTGGCAATGTTTGCTCTTGAGCCTGCTCAACTTAGTGAGGAGATAAGTCACAAAGATGGGGTTAAGTCTAAATCTTCAGCCAGATACATCAAAGGGAAAGTTACCAGGAGTACAACATAAGTCATAGTGTAGTATTTAAGAGCCCAGTATACAGCTTAAGGAGAATTTTAACTCCACCTTTATCAAACTATTACCTCTGTTATGTATTATTCACGCACCAAGAGTCTTAATCGCCCAGACACCCTGTCAACTCTTTCCTCACTCTTCGAACCATCCACACAAATCTAAACTGCCTATTTTCAACACAAGTCCATTGAAATGCACACGAGGGATATTAGTTACCAAATGTTAAGTGTAAAGGTTCACGTTTTGCTAATTACACATTTATATGGCTCAATGAGGCTGTCAGTACCAATGTGTCTTGGCCATATCAATCCCTCCCTTCCCAGCCTTCAAGAGAAATGGCTTTGTCAGCTCATCTCTTTGATGACGTACGTGGGTGTATTGGCCTCTATCAGACACGGAAATTGAGGTAAAGCTAAACTGAAATAAAGAGTTTCACATTTAGGACTGAAAATCCTTATTAGTTCCAAAACTTTCACTTAACTCTGTAATAGTAAAAGCCATGGTGCAGCTCAGGAGCTGCATTTTAGAAGTGCAGTACTCTTGTATTGCAGTCATTCACTTTGCAACAGTGTTTTAAGATGGTAATGAGCAATTTAACTCCAAAAACTTGCATCTCATGATATTAAACAGTATTTTTTTTTTTGCAGTGTTACTGCTCCACCGTTGCAGATATGCCACAGAAAATCAGGGAACAAGAGGTTGTTTTAAGTTAGTCATGCCAATTTTAAAGAGGGCAGACATGCTTAGCATGGATTCAAAACAGAAAGAATCACAGAATATTCATGGTTGGAAAGGACCTCCTAGATCACCAAGTCCAACCATACTCAGTGACACACCAGGGACTTCTTTGAATATTGCTAAACAGACAGATTTGCTGAACCAATGAAACATTTTTCTAAGCACGTAGCTTCAGTCCTTGGGAGAAGAATGAGCTACTGGGATAATGACTGGAAACCCAGCATGGGTAGCTCTGTGTCTAAGAGTGAAGGATGTCTCCTCTACTGAAAAAGGCATTTCTATAAAATTAAAACTGTTACTGCATCAGCATCTAAAGATGCATCTAAAGAGCCAGCTGAAAGCAATACCCACCTTTTTAAGAGTACCTTTTCCTTGAAAATTAGAGTACTGCACAAAAATGAAAAAGCTCACATGACAGTTTTAACAAAACAGGTGCTTTATAACTCCTGCTTTAATGAAATAATTTCGCTATCTTATGAAGTGAGAAATGAAGGTAGAAAGGATGCTAATGTGTAAAGCAATACAGAAAAGGAAGCTCTGGCTTCAGAACACCCTCACTCCACGGTCCATCTCCAACCTATCATTTAGACTGGCATGTCTGTGGGTTGTGCTACAAACCAGATCAGGAGCTCATCCACCTTGAAAAAGAAAGTAAACTAAACCCCCTGCCTTCAAAAAAAAAAAAGGAAAAAAAAAATCTTAAAGCTGGAGCAGTCCCCTTGGTCAGATCCAGGTCATCATCTTGCTAGCAGAAGCGAGGTGTGCTGCAGTGCAGGAGCAGGAACAAGCTGGAAAAATCAGAAGGGGCCAGAACAGCCAAGACAAGGGTGTACACCACGGATCTTGGCCTTGTGTGTCAGAGCACCCGGCTCCCAGTGAAATCCTCCCATGTATCATTTTCTACTTCACGCTCTTTACTGCCTTAAAAACACATTCAAAAGCCAGCTTCTAAAGGGAACTTGCTCTTCAACCCTTATACTAAGTGCAACTCACTCCTCTGGAGTTGTGGTAAACAGGCAGGAACTGCTTCCATCACTGCTCTTCCACTCTAACCTAGTGCCTGTCAAAACCAAAGCACCAAACAGTCCCAATTCCAAGCTACAAAAGTCAAACAAGTTAAGGTGGCTCAAACACCAACACTCCAGTCTAAACACTCAATTCAGACTATTCTGCCTAATCTCATGTCCATGTAAATCATTTACAATCTATCCAGAGTTAACTTCAGTCTTCTTACAGCAAGGATTCACGATTCACATGCTCTCGGCTTTAAAATAGAGCTCATTAGAAGGAAGCTGGTCATTACCCCCAAGGCAGTGCTCCAAACTGTTCAGCAACTCCTTCCAGTGCCTTCTGTCCAACTGAGAAGTACTGATGTTTATTCTATGGTAAAATCTGAGCGATCATGGCAAGAGCTAAAAATGGAGGTGGTAAGTTACAAATAGTAAACTGTTATAAAATGAAACCTGACACAGTTCTGTTTGTCATTGCGATGCTCCCTTACATCACCTACAGAACGGACTGCACACGTGCACAGAGTTTGTTACCTCACTAAAAAAATCTCATTTACTCTTTTGTTTTAATGAATGTTTTACTTAAATTTGTGAAACAAAAAAGAAACCCAAATGCAAGGAGGCCAACTCAGCCTACAAGCAGGAAGTTACCTTTTTTTTTTTTCCCTGAGCTTATATGACAGTTCTTTACCCAGAATTACCACTAGCACAACTCTGCTAATGGTAGAGATAGAAACAAAAATGGGTGCTAGGGCTTTTAAGCTTTCATTTTTTGAATAGAAGCGGAATCCCCTCCTTACTATATCCTTTCCCACTGCTAATGTAGAGACCTGAACTACCAATTCATGGTAAATTCTAAATTGTCCAGGCAGGGACGAAACCTCCTTTCATTATGAGAAGTCAGAAATGGTTAGAAATCAGTGTGTGACAAGGTATATTGTTTGGATCACAAGGAGATCAAAAGTAGTTGAAATTCTTCATATCAACTAAAACCTGAGCTTCCTGGGGGACACTCATCTTTGGCATACACATTTTTGAATCAGCAAATTGCCTTCTTTCGATTTTCAGAAAACCTTCACAGGGTTTATCTGCTGAAGAACCCCTTTTTTATTTAACACAAAGAATTAAGAAGTAATTAATTATGTTTACACATTTATAAATGATGGGCTGCCTTTTGTTAAGGGTACCGGATCCCTTAGTCCTTCCTTAATCTAACCAAACAAGTTGGCAATAAATAAAGCACAAAGGGATGTGGCAGCCCAAGGGAGAAGACACAAGGAGAACAAAGCTCTTCAAAGCAACAACTGAGGGTGGGCAAAAGGCAACCGGGCAGCTCCAGTGGGAAGAGGGGAGTAAATGGTAAATACTTCTGCTTTATATTCAGAGTTGCAACAGTATGACTTACCCTCTTGTAACTAAGTCCAAGTATAGTGATCACATACCCTTCCACTAAGATAATTACCCCACATAGAGGAATGGTCCTTTATCCTCCTAAGCTCTCTCTCAAAGGTTTAACACAGTAATTCACGATAACACGATGCCTCAAGCTCCAGTATCGGGCAGTGAGACACTTACAAAATATTTGGATTTTTAAAATGCCTTTTTTTTTTTTTTTTTTTTTTTAAGGTTTGAGAGCACATCATTGTCACTGGAATGGACCTTCCTTCTGTCTCTAGTAGTGTTTGGTGTCCTTTAGGCGCCAAGTGTTCGATAAGTGCTGAAAAAACTCCAAAGTGTTTGGGTCAGGAAAAAAAAAATAAATTAAAAAATCCCTCCCTCACTGGTATGAGGAAAAAAAGACAGACCAGTGAAATGGGTCAAATAGCTTCATATTGCAATTGTTGCAGTTGGGGCTACAGACAGTTCGTTACGCAAACCGTTCCATCAGCTTCCCAGCAGAGGGATATGTTAACGTAAAGATATTTTAAGCCTTGGAGAAAAGATAAAAGGACAGATTCTTCTCAAGCTGCCTTCAAGGTGAGGGAG
The DNA here is from genome assembly GCA_024611175.1 of Megaceryle torquata. NCBI lineage: Eukaryota > Metazoa > Chordata > Aves > Coraciiformes > Cerylidae > Megaceryle > Megaceryle torquata. The sequence goes on along the minus strand of JANIJG010024058.1, from coordinate 31,884 downwards.
TGAACCATGGCATTGCCTACCTCACAAGCAGCATAGCAGACCTCTGCTACAGAGTCCAAGTTTTCCAGGGAGAGCAGGAAAGTGCTATGTCGCAAGAGGGATTTCTGTTCTGGAAACAAAGAGCCTGGCTTCCCAAAAGCATCAGCCAGAAGCATCAGGACTGGGCAAACCCCCACCTCTCTCTAAAGCAGCATCCTTGACACTGCTGAGGTTGGCACATATTAGCCCCATATTAGGGCTTGCTAAAGCTGGTAAGGATTTCAGTTTCTTTTTTCCCCTCAGCAGAAAGACTATTTTCCTGGGCCAAAACCACATACAGCTGAAGTGATCTTTGACAATTATCATTTTAGAGATTTTCTACTTAAAACCAAGCTGAGCATACATGTCACATTTTATTTTTTCAGACAAAACTCCTGAGAGAACAGACCAAGCTAAAATGCAACACTTTGTAAATCAGAAAGGTTTATCTTTACTTGGAATTGGGTCAACTACAATGCCTTAAAGCTATTTCTTCACTGTCATCCAGCCACCAGCTTTGAAACTGCTCGTTCAAAACAAACATATTAGGGAAGGGAGCTCCTTTCACGGTCATGGTGAAAAATCCAGCAAGAGCAAATATCACTAGGCATGTGCTTGGTTGGTAGCAGACAACGTGAAGTTTAATCGTGTAACAGATAAGTATTGGCTTTTAAAATTTTCATTGAAAAATTAATATAAACATGGTCTCAGTGTTATAATCCTTAATCACGCAAGATTCCCAGAAATGTGATGATGTTTTGCTTTAATGATGACCATAAAACAAACAAAAATTCCAAGATTCTGTGATCAGCCTACGCAGACTCTTTTTTTAACTGTTTTACTGTTTGTGATTAAACCTTTCCCTCTAAATCTTGATTTTTGCGATATGCTTTTATTTCTACTTAAAACTCAGATACAGTTTCACAAACACAAGATAAAAATTCAGCTTTCCAACAACCAGAAACAAAATATGCCTGTTGGAATACAACCTCCTAAATCACTTATTTAAAAGTATATGGCCTCAAAGAAAAACAAGCAGCAATTAAATTCCTTCCTTCTTTTCTTAGTTGTTATAAAGCTAAGAAATTTATTATTACTTCACTGAAATTTTAGCACTTCAGCAAAAAAAAACCCAAACAATTTTCTTGTGCAAAATGGACACATTGCTTCTAAATTAAGAAAGGGTGTTGAAAATTATTTGCAGTTTCCATTTTACCTAGACTCTAGTAACTAGAATGCTGAGTCATAAATTAAACTGGTGTTCTGGCCTTTAAGGAACAACTGAGATCATAATAAACATGTGTCATTTTCAGTTGTGTCCAAGCAGAGAAAAGTCTCACAGCTATTTGAAAAGTCTCAGGAGAGGCAGTTTCTTAAAGTATGCATAAAATCAATTAGCATTCAAAGTAACTAAGGATATGTGAAGAAGAGAACAGACTTCAGTTACTTTAAATTTTCACTATCCCCCCTCCTCTATAGGCTCCAAATTAGAAGAGATCTGGTACTGAAAATTAACCATGCACATGGAGAACCACCAAAACATGCAAAACAACCTGAGAGTAGAGTAGACTGGCCAGGACAATAGGTAGGTGCAGCTATGCAAGATCTGGAATTTGACTTTTGTTTGGGAACCTAGGGAGACTTCTAACCCAGAAATAACCATTTTTAGTGATGTTATGTCCCCTGAAGGTATCCTTGAACATAAAAAATTAGAGGACAGAAATGTTAGGAACTACCTTGGTACACCAAACTTGCACATGGAAATGCTTTCTCCTCTCAGCTCCATCATGCCTCAGCCCAAACAAAACTACCCTCTTTCTCCAGAAATCCCTCAAACCCACTATGGACCCATGAACAAATATCCCTGGATTCATGCATGACTTGCAACCTCTTATCTGTCAACATGAACTTGTACCTCTTTGCCTTAACTGGTTCAGTTACCAATGTTGTATTTCAATGTACAGCCACACTTAGATCAGTACAAGTGTACTTATTATTCTAATAGAATTTATTCTTAAAAGGGGTGTACTACAAGTCTTCCTAAGTATAAGTCTGCTGTACTACTCAACAATGTCTTCTAAAACAAGGCCCTTTTTGGCTTGGTTGATGTTCAGCCACATTGAGAGGTTAGTACTCCACCTGTCACCCAGTTTTAACAGTTTACAGTCAACTTTGAGTCAAAAGGATGTAAGTAAGTTGAGAAAAGAAGATACAAATGTTTTTGTGAAACCCTTTCTGCATCCAAAAAAATTTTCTTAGGGTAGATAAGAGCATAAGGCCAGGTGATTCAGCTAAGAGCATCTATGGGCTGGTTAACCCTAAAAAAGGGGAGGGAAGGCCCAGAACTGCTCCCCACTTGTCTGCGAGCTGGTTCAGTTTGCCAACCCAGAAAAACTCTGGTGTGGAGCTGGTGAATGGAAACTGCTCCCAGGAGGCTGTGATGTGTGCTGGAGACGGCACAGGCGAAATGGCAGGAGCACGTACTCCACCTCCGGGCAGCAGCCAGGGCTCTTTGCTCAGGAATGGAGTTCAACAGCCCTGTAAAAGAATCCAGTTTCAAGGCAAAAAAACAAGTGTCCAAGCAGATTTCACAGCACAGGATGAACATCAATGTAGTTCATTTTAGGTGCTTCTCATTGCCCTTTCCACCTATCTAAGTCATCAGCTAGACTGTAAGACTCCCAGGAACATGGATCTTTAAGACAGGAATGATAACAAGTACCAAACGCTTAAAGCATTAGTAGTAATAACAACACAGGAACAAAACAATAAACATCAAATATTGTCACAGTCTCTGCTTTACTAAATGCAAACCATGTTATTTATGTTATGTAATTAAGTTATAAAGCACTTCCACTCTTGTGAATAAGAAATTTCAGGTTTGGATCTCTGCAGTTCGAAATGTCTCTCCATGGCCTCAGGAAGCTCGCCAAAGAGGCTGACTGCTGTACCACGTGTTGAACCATGTGCTGGCCCTGGCACAGTATGGAAATGAACTCGCTCACCTCCTCGGGTTTTCCCCTTTCTTTTCCCTGATCTTTAATGAGGATATCGAGCTCACGGGGAGTAGCAGAGCAGGCAGGAGTTTGCTCTGTACTTTCACAGTGGGAAAGAAGCCAAAATACAGACACAATGACTGGATTGAGTTTTTTCAGGCAAACACAGCAGCACGGTGTACGGCGTCCTCCGGGAAGAACCCTTTCTACCACCGCTTTAACAGGAAACCTTGCTCAAACCTAAGGATGGGCTATCCCCTCAATTCACTTTTCACACCTGGCTACTATGCCCATTTTCCCAAAAGAAAGGCTTTCCTGTTAGAGAAGCTTCAAAAACTTCTTAAAAGCTATTTGTTTTGGTTTGTCATGATGATTACATGTGGTAATATTCTGAATACTACATGTGGTCTTAAAAATTTGGCTTTTACATTGAAGATTTTGGTAAGGACAGGGTTAATGATACATACTCAGAAAATATTTGAGAAAGAAAATGAATGTAGCATTAGCCAGTAAAACATATATTTATACATGAAAATGTCTCAAAGTTCACAGTGCATTCATTTTTCGCTTTAAAATGTACCCCATTTGACACAGACCATACATGCTAAATTCCAATTTTCTTTATGTTCAACCCACTCTTTCCTTAATTACTCTCTCCCTAGCTGCTTACAACACAGACAAATTACTTGGTCTGAGCGAAAGCTCTCCTCTCTTCTCAGAAATCCAAAGCGAATTTCTCTGGCTAGTTGGCAGTAAATAAATTTAGATGTGTTCTGTATTCTCACATTCCATTTGAGCAAATACATCCTAAGGATTACTCTGCACATGCCTCTAGAGAGAAGAAACACAAGATCTGGAGCTCATAAAGAAGCAGCCAGAAGCATCTTTAACTCTCTCTCGATGTGTTGTGGCTCTTGGGAACTACAGCTTCTGACAAAGCTCATCCAAACTTCCTAAGAAAAGGGGAATTTTTTTCTCCCTTTTCTGGCCTTCCCTCAAACCCAGTAGGCCAGTGTTTTGCTAGCATTCATTTTATTTACCAATAATCCAGTGAAACTGAGAAGCACCGTTATTTTCCTTTTTTATATACCAAGTCAAGGCTCACAACAGATAACTTGCTGGAGGTTTTATGGGAAGGCTGTGGCAGAAGCCAAATGAAATCAGGAAAGTAAGGAGTAATTTGAATACAAAGTCTGTTTTTCCTCATCTAGCAATCTTTGATTATGCTCCTTCTTTATATTACAAGATATTCAACTGTGTGTCAGGTCAAGAGCCAGCAGAGAAGGGGATGAAATTTTGACCACATGACTGGCATACGTCCAACCGTATGACACAAACTACCATGACATGGTGGTAGCATACGAGGTCTCAGCATATGATCCTTCCTGTCCCTGGACAAACTGTGAACCCAAGAGGGCTTTGGCAGGGTTGAGGCTACATGCACCGTCTCAAATTTAGGTTTGCCTAAAGAGGAAATTCTGACCCTGTGTTGTCACAGTTCGGTATCTGAGATAACCAGCATTTCCTTTCTTGACTTCAAAATTGGGTTTACAGTATCTTAAAAAAAATTACATATATTTACTAGACCATGAAATTGTCCATTTGCAGTGATATATTTTCAAGCAATTTTAGGTTATCACCCAAAATCTTTGTTCCAGGTCACTAACTCTTTCTTACCAGTTCAGAGAGATGACAGAAGAGGTGTATAAATTCTGATAGAAATTTTTTCCATGCAGGTTAAAACAAAACAAATAGGGACATTCTTCATGACATAAACTAGTAGCCCTTAGTTTTAAAAGAATAAAATTGCATTTTATTACACTTCCTAAA
>JANIJG010024058.1:0-26940 GCA_024611175.1 Megaceryle torquata | reverse complement strand
CAGTTCAGAGAGATGACAGAAGAGGTGTATAAATTCTGATAGAAATTTTTTCCATGCAGGTTAAAACAAAACAAATATGTTTAAGACAAAAGGGACATTCTTCATGACATAAACTAGTAGCCCTTAGTTTTAAAAGAATAAAATTGCATTTTATTACACTTCCTAAAAACAGGGAGAGAGGACATGGAAAACAGGGAGAAAATTAAGCAAGATACTATTTGCTGATGTTTATATCGTGCAAGAAAGCAAAATAAAAATATGAGAAGATTTATTACAAGACTAAGATGGTAAGTAACTTGCTGCATAGCAGAATTACTGGAGCCAGATCCCAGCTGTACGAGCCATGGATACAAACAGAGATTATTTCAAATGAGGTTACTAGTGTTTCACTGTTAGGGAAACAGGGGAAGCTACGGCAGAAGGGAAACTAAAAACATTGTTTTGAAGATACTGTATTTTGGCCAGTCTGAGGGAAGGCTGTCAAAAGAAGAAAGCTGTATATCCTGCTAATGATTGACTCCTTTAATAACCCCCTACAGATGAGCAGATTCTGATAATGTTTGTTTTAATATGAGGCAAAACCTAATTTGCTGCTCATATTGCCCTAGTTTGAAATTGCTTTTATAAAAACAAATATGACACAATGAAAAACTGCGAAAAGATTCACTGAGTTACGGAATGTCCTTCCTGCTCACCCTGGCTCACTTTTCACTTCGAAACGTAAAAGGAATGTCACGCATTTCTAAACTATGTCTGGGAGCGAAGCCTCGAGTATCATGAATAAAAACACTCAAGATCTTCACTATACCAGTAAAAATGCTACGTGACTTGCACTGAAGCTCAGATGTTTCCAAATACAGACAGTATCCATCACACGAACAAAGAACAGATTAACTGCTATATTTGACATCTTTCTTGGGACCTGCACTCCTCCTCACTGAGCAGAACAAAGTCTCTGGCATACTGGAAGTTGCCAAGGCTTTCTGTTTCTCCATCCTCGACACAATGCATACTCTCCATGGAAAGGGGCAAACAGGAAAAGGAAAAACTCATAAAGCAACCATCCATTCCACATGGCACACCAATTATTTTTCAGCCCACTTTTTATTACCTACGCTTACTGCAACCCTGTCTGTGGGCATTTCTATATCTACATACATACTGACAGCTCAGTTTTTCACTTGCGTACAATGAACGCTTGTTAAAACCTGCTACTTGCAAGGTGGCCATCTGCAGCTTCTGTTGACAAGAGCAGCTGTAACAGCGTGCTAAATAAAAGATGCCCAAACCTGACTGGGTCTGACTGATCTGTTGCTCTAGCCCATTGATACTTCCCAGCCTTAACCTGTAGAGGAACTACAGGAACTACCTGCTGATACTTCCCAACCCTCCCCTGTAGAGGAACAAGGTAAAAGTCCACATGATCCTGCTTTCTTCTGCTGGAAGAAAACCTCGGCACCGGAGCTGGATACTGGGGAGATCAATTGCTGAGGTGGGTGCACTTTATTCTATCTAGGTGATACCTCTATTCTGTCACTTCACCAAAATGATGCCTGAATGAAGCAGAAATTCTTTATTTACATTAGCAGAGTAAAGGACCACAATCTTACAGGCCTTAGCTAACATATACAAGCTTCTTCTAGGTGCCCATGTTGTGGTAAACTCTGACCTTCTTCCTCTGTCAAAAGTTAGTGTTTAAGGCTGGTTTCCCCACTTACCATTCCAAGTATCTGTTTGCTGCACCATCGAGTATATGGTACGGCACAAGTTGTCAAGAGACTTCCAGGGTAGTCATGGGCATGAAAATTTACCTCTTTTTAGATTAATACATATCAGCTACGAGGGAACTATGTTAGTACTTTAGCACAGTTTAAGAGACTCCAGAAGAGAAAGGATGCAGCAGGAAGTAGTCCAGAACTTCAATGATGGCTACAGTCACCATCACCAAAGTGAGAAACACCCATGTATTTCAAAGCTGAACATCCACTTTTTTTTTTTTTTTTAATTCTTCTTCATCTTAAAAAGGCAGCTTATTGTCTGGGTTTTATCTGTTTACAGCTGTGTATCTGTGTAGATGTATGACAATAGGAATCCTCAGAGCAAGCCAAATGAAGATGGATTGGTCTGATGTCTGGTCATCCGCGGGTGTGTCCACACCAGTCCTGCAGTTCAGCTCGGTGTGCTTTTGAGGCAAATCTCTCAACCTTCCCTGTGCTTCGGGTTGGATTCTGGACCAGCGTTCTGAGCTCACAAAATGGATTCTTTTTGAATTAAACTAAACCTGAAGATGTGCTCCAACTGCTAAAAGGTATTCGGTCCACCATGATCAGCCTACAGCCCCTCTTGAGTAAAACTCCACGATGTATATAGCAGGACCAAATCTCCCACACCCACTTTTACTCCACAGAGCGGCTCCTACCACATCACAATACTTGCTAGTACAGATGTGCCTGTGTCGAATCCATGTTCCTGTTCCTTGGCAAGTTTGTCTTCTATACACGATCCCACCTACGTGCTTTGATAGCTTCATTATTTCAGAAGGACGTGTTAAGTGTGAAAGGCCAGGAAGGCAGAAACACTGACAAAATTTTCCAGCTATCCAGCAGCACAGACATTCTGAATGGACTCTGGAACCAATGGCGCAGGAAGGAAATCACCAAACTGTGATGTTCATGGTTCTCAGCAGTGGTAGGCAGACAGATGATCAGAGTCTGGTCTGTACTGAAGCTCTGCACTCCACAAGGGTCTCAGTGTGAATGTGTTAATAACAGTGCCCGTACCAGCCTACAACCAGCAGTGCTGGCACAAGTCTTCTCGACAGCTGCAGATACATTAATTTTTTGACATACAGATTACTGAGACCACGACAGACATATGGGAATTCTGAAGCAGGCTGACATCATGTGACTCCTTGCTACCTTGGAAGAGACAAACCTGGATGTAGTTTAAGTTTTAAATGATAATTTGTGACACAGCTTTTAATTTTGATTACACCATGGAATCATGATGGTAATCAAAAGAAAATAAAGGAAATAATTAAAACTTAAAGAGAAGACTTAAAACCAGGAGAACTGAAAAGACAACTCAAGAGGCTTACTAAGAGTTGACATGAGGCTGAGAGAGCTGGAGACCCTCACAAAATAATGGTAAGCTATTTTTTGCTTAACCACCTGTTCCATCTTTCCATCCTCGGTCTCTCTGGATTATTTCTTGGTTCAAACAAAATGTGACTGATGTCTACTCACTGCTTCAAAATGCTTATAAGTATCAGTCTACATTCTTGAAATTGATCATTCATATATATCCAGGCACACACAGGCACGTGTCTGCTGTGCGGATTCTGTAGAACTTCTCACAAACGATTCCTTAATGTTTACTAAAACAATTGGATTGGCTTAATTGCACTACTTAGGATACTCAAATTCTAACCACTAATTTTTAAAATGTTTCATTTTTTACCACTGTAATCTCATCTTTACATAGAAATCAGTGTATGATCCACCCTACCCAGCAAACGGTAAATATGCAGTGCAGTTCCTTAACTGAGTTGTTCTGAACACCAACACAGACTACTGTGGTCAAACAGAGCAAGAGACAATTAATGATAATGCTACTGCATAAGTGATGATCATGATAAAGCAGCTGACTACTCAAGATTTACCCTTGATCTGGCTTTCTTGCTCTTTCTGGGCACCGACTATAATCACAAAGAAATAGGTTGTCATTGTGACCCTACATGGAGGTACAAGGAAGGGTGTAAGAAATTCCTCAAGATCAAAAGTAAAAATTATTTAAGACAACACCACAATAACCAAAAGTAGTATGACAAGTGAAGCACAGACGTGAATCACTGAGATTTCACACAGCTACCAGGACTGTAGCACAACGAGCAGCAAAACATGTCAGAGTGAAGCGATCAGAAAGCTGTGCAGCAACAGGTAGCATAAGGAGACCAAAATATCTGAGAAGGCTCAGTCTTACACTGCCACAATCAGAAAGCTCTTTTACAGGGCATGTCTGCATGAAAGACAGGAACCAGACTGCAGTATGATATTACTAGAAAGGACTCCTGGATTCTACTAGGGCAGATTCAGTTACAAAAAGCTGTCTGTAAAACGAGTAGATGTTCTTACTACACTGATACATGTCGTACCAACATGTTTCCTGGAAAGCTGAACAGCATTCATGCATAATTTATTTAAAAAAAAAAATAGTTTGGGGACAGAATCTTCACAAAAAAGGTACGTTCTGTGCCTCAGCCAAGCTAGAAAAGGGTCAAGCAGCTGCAGACTGTAGAAGGGGTTATCTGGAGTCAGGCAATCCAGTTGAGGCATGTCCACCCAGGTCAGATGACACATCTATCTAAAGGGGGTACAAGCAAGGTTATTAGTTCATGGCTCTTGTCCTGAATTTACTGACAGGTGGCTAGAAATAATGTAAGGCCTATATTATTTTTCCCATTACAGTGGTGGGTGCCAGGACACTGACCAAAGAAAAGATGCTTATGCAACTCCTAGGAGATTATGCAGCTGCTACAAAATCTTGCAGGGAACTGGCAGATACGGGTAGGAGAACAGCTTTCTCTTGGAGATGGGTAGCTGGCAAGGTTACATATGTTAGCAAAAGTGGATTTCACTGGGAAATTTTGTGATATATGTGCAGCCTACAATTATTTCTGCCCACAAAATCAGCAGCAGTTCACATTCCAGGACTGTATTTCCATTAAAATGACTAAGACTGGGACTTTTTCACAGTGATGAGGTAATAAATGAATGGAAATGGCTGCAATGGAAACAGCCTTGTCCTACGTTCCCATACTTCCTGCACAGAAATATCCTTCTCTTTGTTGTTGTCAGATGAGAACTTGCCGGACACAGAAGTGTCACTCAGTCCCAGGGCAAAAAATGAGAAGAGCAGATAAACATGATCCACCTACAAGAGGGAAATGTTATTCTTCAGGAAAACTGCACATCAGTTATTCTCAAGCCAGACACTGTAGGGTTGCTCTAAGAGGTCTGGGTTTCTTTTTCTTTTTTTTTTTTTTTTTGTATGTATGTGTACAAAATATGCTGGTTTATGCTATAAGTTCAAAAATTGCATTGTGTTAATAGTCTGCAGATCATTCATTCTTAGCTAGCTCACTAGTAAGATGTAAAAAAGGGCTCCAAACAGCTCCATATGCAGAGGTACAGCGCAGCTGATATAAAATTTTAGAAATTAGAAGCAAGTGTAAGATAATTTAATTTTTTTATTATTCCATTTATGATACTCTGGGACAGTGGTACAGCTCAAAATTACTCTTCCTTCACCCTAATTTCTAGCTAACATTAGCAGAAAAGAGTATAGAGCATTATCTGTTCAGAAAGACAGACAGACGGAAAATGCACAGCCAATTACTTGTGAAGTGACTGCTAAAAACAAGGGAGGATGAAACCCAAGCACCAAGCTTTTACAATCATCTTGTAATAGCAGCAATCAAATACCTGGCTCCATTTCAGCTCCAACAATTGGAGCTGCAGTCCCACCTCAGCAGAAGTGAGAAATACACACAAGTAGGTGTCAACCGAGTTTCAGTCTCAAATACTTTAGTATCTCCTACCCTGAAGGACATTTTGAACTGCAGTGGTGGTAAAAGCCTTCCTGGATGAGCTCCTTAAGGCTCCTTTACAACAACCCGTTTAGTGGGGAAACAGAGAAGTGTCTGTATTTTAGCAAAACAACCTGTTTTCCAAGTTCTAAAAATAGAAAAAAAAAAAAAAAATTAAAGTGTCTGTCATTTTGAAACCACTCACAAGCATTTCATCCCAAGCAACACAGCCTCCCCCCCTCCCCTTGCTAAAAATAAAACAGTACATTACAGCAACATTTTCTGCTGGCTTCAGCCAAGGACTCGAAAACCTCCCCTCAGCCCAGACAGGCCGTAAGCTGTGAGTCAGCACTTCTCAGCATTGCTGGAAATTCCTCAGCACAGCATCCACCCTGCAGCAGGAAGCTGCCTGTCCACTTCAGCCAGGACCAGGAAACAGGCGGCTGCTCATGGGCCTCACCTGAGCTGGGGACACAGCTCAAGAGAACTTCACTGGAACTACCAAATACCCCGTCCCACCAGCATCCTGCAGCTCCCCCCATAGAATGCCCTGCCCGGGCAATAAGCTCAGCTAATTCCTTGCTTGGCAAACAGGTACAACATGAGGCAGCGCCGAAGAACAGGAACATACAAGCTTAATGATATAAAAAAAAAAAAAATGACATAGAATGATGATGCTGGCAAGTCTCTGTGGTGCAGTTTAAATCATATGGGCTCTCCCAGCCTAAATCCAGAGGCAGATCTGTGCCATCAGCCCTGGAAAGCATCTGGCCCCTGCCTGAAGTAGTCTGAACTCTTTAAAAATCAGAGCTGTGCCCCCAGGAAAAGAGGGGGGGGATCTGCAGTGGGGTACAGTGAAAGCAACTGTCTTCTCCTCTCAAAAAAACAAAGAAGCTACAGATTTAGGGCATCACCGTGCCTGTGAGTTGAATGGAGACATGACTGCAGCTCCATCTCTCCCTCCAGCAGCCCTTACTTTACACAGAAAAATATTAGAAGCCATGTACAACAGTGCCTCGTGATGGGAGAAGGGTGCACGCCTGCCTGGGAGACACCCCAAATCTGCCTGTGCCTGCCATGGTGCTGGAAGGTATCTCAGCCCCACTGAGGCACACACCAGAACTCCTCACGGAAGCTCTGGGTGCTAGATACTCCCAAACACGCACAACCGCCAAGATGGAGACGCTGCTCTTGAAATTGAGATGTAACAGGCACCCAGGTCTGTCTTCAGAGACAAGGCAGTTACTTCACAAGTGCTGCCCATGGTGAAGAGTTCCTACGTGACCCACCTCAGACCTGTGAATCTACTCTTGTTTTGAACACACACTTTGACAGGGACATTAAAGAGAAAAGTTAAGGGAATAGGAAGCACTTTGTGAGCAAGAGTTATTGCATGTTCTGACCTCTCCAGCTTACTTCATGTGTATTATCCAGCAACCACAAATCAAGAAGGAAACCAAATTTAAAGACTAATTTTCAGCACAAAACACATGTTAAAACTAACAGAAAAACACGGCAAATGTTGACTCTCTTCCTGCGTGTGTCTTGCTTTCATCTCTGTGGCTATTCTCCCAGAAAAATCTTGTATTTTTTGAAATTAACATTTGTATAAAGGAAGCTGCCTAAAGTTGTGTAAAAAAAAAAAAAAAAATGTTTTTCTCGACTGTTTTTAAATACAGAGCAATGAGATTAAAGTAAGGCAGATAGCCAAATACCTCAGCCATCACAGTCATTAATAAACACATTTAACATTCGTGCAGCTTTCGAATGCAGAACATCTGGTTCCAATTCCCAATCTGGCTTTTAATAAAAGTGCCTCCCCCACAATACTTTTATTATAAAGTGTTCTTTTCCTCCTCGTGCGCTCTTCCTCCCCCCACACTTTTTTTTTTTTTCATTCTAGTTTTTTTCTTTTTTTTTCTTTTTGGAAGCGGCTGTTCCTTCCTTCTTGCTGGAAGCCACCTGACCACTGCCAGGAAGAGGAATGCAAAACATTCCCAGGAGCAGCTCCTGACGTCAGGGCAGCAGCATTCCTCCTCCTCCTCCTGCCGCCACGGCCGCCACCACCGCCCGGCCCAGAACGTCCAGGCCTCGGACCAGCTGCCGACTGCCCTGAGTCACCCCCCCAAAAGCTCCTCGCTGTTCAAGTTCGAGGCGGCTACGGCAGCCACCGAGCTTCCAGTCCTGCAACAACGGCGTTTGTTTAAGAGGGTGCATATCAATCCTGCTGTTTACTTACCTTCCTCACTAATGTAGAGCTTAAATAAATCTAGAAAGGGGCAATGGTCCCCAGCCAGGCATCCTTACATGGGCTCAAGCTACTCCAGGGCCGCACCACATGCCCCTTCTTCTTGCCCTTAAATAGGAGTTTCTGCTTCGGATAAACTTCAGGTCCCTGGTAAGTTTAAATCAGCTTAGACACCAAGTTTTATGGTTCTTTAATTTTATTTCTCATTTCTTCACACGATGGCACGCTGCAGAAGGATGCCAAGGAAAACAGTGACGCCTTGTTTGCTCACTTTTAAGACATTCCCGAGAGATGGTGATGTGATAAGGATACCTCAGCAGGCAGCCCTCAAACACAGCTCTGGAAAATGCATCTTCTCAGGTTTCTATTCTCTTCTTACAAAGTCTACCTTCTAATGCATTACAGAATGAGACAGGCAGGGTGGGATTTCAACTCTGAACAGCTCACAGAAGATGTCATCTATTGTTATTGTCAATGCCATCATTTTATTCTACTCTGAAACTGTTAGATAAAATTATACAAGAGAGATTCTTGGTTGAGTTGCAGCCCGTGAGTTTATTCCCTTCAGTACGTTTAGTCCAGTTAGGCCGTACTTTTGGGACATAAATTTTTTAAGTTCTATGAAGTGTCCTGCCTGGAAAAAAATAAAAATCTCTGTGTATTTTAATTGACATCTGTATCTAAGACAGTGAAGGGTATAGAAAAACAGTAGCTGTTACCAGATCCACAATGAAGCTGAAAGGGAGTTCCCTGATTGGACCACACCAAGGGAGATTAGGGAATATGAAAAAAAGACAATATGGAAAAAATTTCTAGAGGATGTGAAGGAAGAGCTCTTCAATAATTTTTTTTTTTTTTCCCATTTTGTGTGTCTCTAATAGTCTAACAAAAAGTTTAAAATACGTAATTTCATCACTCCAAAACCAACAAAACCCTACATGTGGACGTTAGAATTTGATCATTTTCCAGGGATACAAAGGAAGCCAAAACTCATCTGAATAGCTAAGGAGTATGACGGCTGATAGCAAAGTGATCATATATATCTCTCACCCACAAACTATTTACATAATAAATATACATTTCTCAACATTGAACAACCACAGTGGAAAAATAAAAATCTGGAAACACTAAGCAAGACAGTCACACCATTTTCAATACTAATTGCAATTAATCAGCTACGTGCCGAAAGGGTTATTCTATCCGTTCAGCTGTAGTCCTACGCATCAAGATCCAGATGGCTCCAAAATCTGTAGCTCATCTATCAGTCCCAGTTCCCCAGCTTCTCACTCTATTCATTGCAATTTAAGAAATAAAAAATGTTTGAGCTTTCTCCTAAACAGGGACTTGTTACTAAAAGGTCAAACAAATGTCTACTATCTGACCAACTCACACCATCTACCACACTTTTTATAGAACCCTGCTCTCTGAAGAAGTGGTAAGTGAACACATTGCTCTCCAGGTTAGAAGCCTGCAAGTGTTGGCTTGCTGGACACATCTAACCAGCTAGAAAACCCCAAACCACTTTTTTTGCCCTCTTCTCCAGAGGTCACTAATATTCAAATGATGCATCATATAAATAAACTGGTATTGTTGGAAAATGTGGCAACAAGAAGACTTACTAATTTTATTTTATAAAACTTGATGGGAACCTGGAAAACCACTTCCTGAAGCCATTGCCGCCTGTGGCTACTAAAAAAACCCAGCTGATCTCTGCTTTTATATATACACATATAAATTTAACCGAAGTTCAGTGATGTCAACAGACAGCTATCAGTACCCATGCCTATAAAAAATGGTACCTTGTTTTGAGGAAAAAAAAAAAAAAAAAAGAGAGAGAACAGGGAAGTGCAAGAAGTTTCTATCACTTGGGGGTCAAACTAGATGACCTGTAAAGGCCCCTTTCCAACCCAAAACATTCTATGACTATGAAAAATAGAAGTAGGAAAAAATAAAAGAAAAATATTTCATTACCTAAATGAAATAAAAGTAGTGGTGCAGTAGAACTAGTCAATTTTCTAAGCTAAAAGGCAAAATGAAATATGTCCTCAGGACTTTCTACAATTAAGCACAAGCTAAGGTGGCCTGCAGCCATTGAAGAAGACACTTTTTGATTCTTGACCTTTTTTTTTATTCCATTTTCTCTTCTTTGTTGTTGTTATATTACATGCAGAGATAGATACACAAAAGGGGGTTTCAGTTTTATATAAAAGTTCTTTTTTTCTTTGGATTTTTTTTTTTTAAATAAACATCAAAATCTAAATACATGCAAATCACATCAGGTCACTTCTGAAAAGCAAATTTTAGAATTTCTGAAAGATTAACATTTTAAAATGTCTGACTCTTTAAACCCTAGTATTGACATCTGGACAGGGATCAGAACAGGCAGAGTGTACACAAGTGATGAGAACTAGGGTGGGTTCTCAGCTTCCTTGAAGCTTGAATTCATTCTCCTCTCCTGTGTTTTAGCTGCTTATTCATTCTATTATTCTTTTATCACCAGGAATAGTGTTGGGGTGCCAAAAATATGAATGAAGTCACGCTGAGAACTTCCTTCTCTACATGGTACACAGAATTAAGCTTCAGGTGTGTTTCAGGAGGCTGCCTTAAGACCTGTGACTCACAAGCCTTGTATCATGCACGCACTGCCATGGCCAACTTTCTCCTGGCAAAACCTGGCAAGTGATTTGATCTCCATCCACTGGTGTCTACAGATGAAGACGACACTAGATTGAAAAGTCAGCTTCAGAAGACTACAGGTACTTTAATGAAAAGATTATTTTTCACCAAAGGAGTAACACAGAGCTATGTATATTTGCTACAGATTGGCAGAACTGCAGCTATTTACTTGACTTCTAGAGGGAGGGGATCTTCTTTTTCTCAAACTTAGAGAAAAGGGATTAATTAATGAGTAACAAGGTTTAGGAAACAATGGGCATGGAGAAAGATCAGAAAATTGAGTAATACCCAGCAATCAATATGTTCATCTCTCAAAAAATATGTTGACTCTCTTCTGGTTACATTTCTGTACCTTTCATGCTTAGGCTATTTGAGTGGACAACTCTTTTTTCCCCCAAGATTAAAATTTCCATAAATAAGAGTGTGCTCTCCAACACCTGAAATACCTTTAACTGCAAAGGGGCGGAAGGAATTAAAAAAAATTCCTTAATTTCATAGGTTTGCTTTTACATCTGGCAAGTGAAAAAGCCCAGACACCAGCTGATAACGCTGCACAGCCCTGTTTACACAGGGCTAAGGGCAGAGCTGCCTGAGCACCAAACTCCCCCTGAGGTTGTGGAAGGCTGTACTGGGAGAAGGTGGCAATATCTTCACAGCTCCTCACTTTTGCATACAACCTACACAAACTCTGGTTTGGAGTCTGTTCATACTTTTTTGCAGTATGCTCCCCCCTCTTCCCTCCAGTTTTTCTTTTCCTGGGTCTCTGTTTTCTGCTGCTGGTTGCACCTGGCAGTGGAAGTGCTGAACAACAGGAGTGGGTCCAGCCCTGTTGCTGACTCAGATCTGAGAACCTGTGCTCATCAGATTTCCTGCTGCGTTCCAGATTTCAGTACCCCAAAAAATCGAGATATTTATCTAAACCAAACTTCCTGAGGGTGAACTATCCCTAGCACTAAGACACTTTGAGGGCCGATACAAGCTTAAGCAAGAGCCCATCAGCATGCAGAAGACAGCATGCCAACTGTGCTTACAGCAATACCTACCTACAGAACTTCAACTCAGTCTGACTGGGTAAATTACTGAGTTAATTGACTTGGTATTCATACTTACATTCAAAAAAAGTATATGCATATCTGAGGTGAAATCATTAAGCTGTTCCATTAAAAACTTTGTTTTAGGCAAATGGACTTCAGAAAGTTTCTTTTGTAATGTAAAATGGAACCATCTGTACATAAATTTGAGGAGTTATTTTGATGTTAGTTTTATTGACATAATTATGTTATTACTAAGCTGTTTACTGTTTCAGGCTCCTAATAGCTATGAAGGCTTGTTAATAATACTCCAAAATCTCAGGGAAGTCTCTTCTTTCCCATTTGGTTTGGAATGAGAAACCAAAAATTCTAAATGTGTGTTTATTTCCACGTTTTATGTTTGCATGTCCCATCTACTTCCTTTCATGTGAAAATTTTATGATCGCAAAACTTTTGCCTCAATTTGTTTAGCTTTACTGCTTGGGCAGACATATTATTATCACAACAGTATGAGAGACCACATCACTTAGTGTTTAATGAATGGGAAGTCCTAAGATGAAGTATTTCTTCTTAAAGCAGTAAGATGACTGATACTGCAGTTACAACAAAAAGAAATAATTACAAAAGTTATCATGGTAATAACCCACCATATCTTTAATTGTTTTCTCTCTGGAGTTGGCAGATTATTGATTTTCCAGTTTCAATTTTGAAAAGGAAAAGTCTCCCACACAGATTTCTCAAACGAAAGCTTTCACTGGCTTGTCTTTGATTTGGAGAGACAGAATACAGCAGATTCTGCCAGACAAACTGCTCAAAACCCCAGCTGCCTTCTGAAAGCCCATCTTTACTCTGCTGTAACACTGCACAGCCACTATCCAGGGTTCCCACGGACATCTGCTGGATCATTTGCACCATATAGTGCAGAGCAGGGGTAGGCAAAGTAGCTATACAGCAATAGATTTTGCTACCCAGCAAACAAGCATTTAACAGAGACCAAAGCAGTACCAGAAGACTTAGGTGTATATTTAATGCAGTGAGTAGCGTCCCAAGAAATACATGGGTCAGGAAGGGGACATGTGCACACAACTTTATAAATTGTTTATTTAAACTCCTGGAAATTGTACAGCTTTAGGCACCTAAACTCTCCCTGCCTTTCTTATGGAAAAACAGCAAGTAACTAGATAAGAATCCAAAAAAAATTGTCATCCGTGCTCAAAATAAAGTTAAGCAGAAGGGTGGGGGATTAAAAGATAATGTCATCCTATTTGCTCTCTGCTTACAGTAAAATACATCAAGAATTTCTGTTTGACCTTCTAAATAGATGAAATTCATTACATCTTGTCAGGGAGGCTTGGTAAGGAACACAGAGTGAGAGGTGAACCCAGTAATTAAATATGTTGAAAAGTTCTACAATAATTTAAAATCAGTGATGGATTTACTAGAGCAGATTTAAGAGACAAGAGTCTAGAGGAAAGGAATGGAATAACAAAGCAAAAACTTGTGTGTATTCCCTTGTGGGTGGAGAATTAGTGTTAGACAGAATAAAAAGTTAAAAAAAAAGTCACAAGCCATAATAGTCTTTGAGAGGATAGTTGAAAAGATACAAGGAGTTAGTTGAAATAAAACATCCCCACCGAACCCAGGAGCAGGTCTGCTAGGTTTCCAAGAGGTTAAAAACCTGTCGTAGCCAGGAGGTAACTCTTAACAAAACCTGTGGCATGCAGGGAAGTTCTCAGTTTCTCCCCTGGCAAGCTCACTTCAAAGCAAAGTTTGTAAACATCTCGGGGAAGGAGAGCAGGGAATTACAGTGGGTTTCAGAAACATTTACAAGTGTTTTGCAGAAGTGAAACTTCAGTTCAGGAGATTGGTTTGACTGGGTGGAGGATGGTTCACCAGTACAGAAGGTCAATGACAGCCAGGATGGAGAAGTCTTTAACAGTGTTAAACTAAAATGCCCACAGCCTTCTGCAGCGCGATGGAGGAGAAGGTGTGTAAGCAGTGCGGTGAGAGTCTCACCCACATCCCTCCATTCAGAGCAGGTCTGAGTTATGACAAGTTGTGCAAAAGTAACGGTGCACAAACCCAAACAAATCCCCCTTTTGCAGACTCTTATTTCCCAGACGTGGCACTTAGACATCAGCAAAAGTTCTGGACAAATAAGGGCTAAGGCTATCTTGGAGAGACTGGTCACCCTGGAGAGACCAGTTTTACCTGGGCTTCTGCTGACAACATTGCCACCTTCCGCAGCCAGTGGGAAGGGCAGGAGGGGGACCTGCCACTGAGGGATGCAGGCCAGCCTCCCACCACCCCCACAAATTCCGAATGAAATACTACTTTGAAAAGTGTTTTCCCACCACTGCGCTGTGTGAAATGGCTCCTGTTGGCAGGGATTTCTCACTGAGAAATGTATGTCTTCATATGATGTTCACAGTGCCACCTGAACGCTCCCACCCTGTGAGGTTCAGCCCCAGCTCGTGCCCAGCTGCTTGCCGCTTCACTTGGGTCTTCCCAAGACCCACACTGTCAACCCTGACACTCAACAACTCAAACTTCCAAAAAAACCATTTTCAAATCAAATGATCAAATGATTTAACTGACTCTGTACAGCACAGTCCCAAGAACAACTGATCTGGTGCAACCGAGGGACGAGGAGCACCACAGGCAGATGGGAAACAACAAAGGGAAACCACAAAGTACAATAAAGATTGTATTGAGTGCATCCCACTGGGACTGCTCAGTCACTCCCAAAAGAGTGAGGAAGCTGAGGAGAGCCAAAGCAGAAGGTAAGGGTCTGGGACTCTCGTTACGCCCAGACTCAAGGACTTCTCATTCCAGACTCCAGCCCTAACGTGTTTGATTATGATCATGCCCAGTTTCACTCGAGAGCAATAACGAACCACGCGTGCTACTCTGGCTGCTACATTTTCATAAGGTAGGATTTACACATGTCAACATATGCATTTTATATACGTTTTAACAGCTGGTGAAGCTATACAGCAAGGCTGGATTTTGTCTTGCTAGCTTGTAAGGAGTGTTTTCTTCAGAACTGCCCACGATACATGTATAGTTAATAAAGCAGTATCATTATGGTAGCAGTTAAATAAACTACAACTAATGTTAAATTTAATATATTAACTAATAAATTGTCACATTCTGGATGGAAAACATCTCTACCTAGACTTAGCCAAAGTCCATCAACACAGCTGATAATGTGTGATAGGAAATTATTTTTCGAGAAAAGCTTAAAAAAAATTAAAAAATCAACACTGCAACCAAGTGATACCTGTATTAATTTAGAAAACGGGTGTTGAGAGTTTGGTCTAAAGGGACATGGAGGGGCTTAACGTTTAAGATTAAACAGATTTCCAAACCTCAGACCTCTTCCATGAAAGCAATTTTCAGTGTGTAGGGTTTGCCCAAGAACAACATTTGTGATCACAGGTAAGGATCCTGAGCAATTAGCAACTGGAAGACACAGTGTATGTAGTCTAATCTAAAAAATAAATAGATATAGAAGTTGTTTGTGTTTTGTTGTTTTTTGATGGTCTGTTGTTTTTTTGTTGATTCCCCCACCGAAAAGGGGTAATTTATATTTAAGATGTGGAAATAATTTCTCCTCCTTGTTTCCTCCTCTAAGCTGAGCTGGTGTTAAGGGCAGTCTCAGGGTAACCAGCAAACCTTATGGGAATCCATTCCTGAGCAACAGTCCTCAAGTATCAGGAAATTACAGCCATATCTGAAGTGAACAGCAACCAAAGGCCATTCTCAAGGTTTAGGTGGACTGTTCTAGAAGTTGATAATACGGTATGCTAATGTTTGGGTTTAAAATGGGTTTGGTTTGGAGTATTGCTAGCAAATGGCTCCCTGCTATACTCCAGGACCGAAAAGTGAACTAGAGTCAAATATCTCCCAGCAAAATTCAACAATCACCTCGTGCACAACTTCTCAAACCACAAACCACAAGTGTCAGCCAAAGGAGGCTGCAAAAAGACAAAGAAAATACTGTGCAGCTTATTTAATTTTGTGTGAAATACTGAAGGCAAGCAATATTTGGGAAGGTAATAAAGAACTATCCTATTCTATGTAAAAAGTCTTCAAATATTTTGAAGGACAAGTACACTAAACACGCATACTGTAAATCTGGGCTCTCCTTTAAGCCTACAAACCTTGTAAGTTCCACCAACAGCCCATATCAATAAAATTTATCTCTTCCTCATTCTGTACATTCACAATGCATAAAATAGTACCAGCCCTATTAAATTGATATTTATGACAAGCTCAGGGAGCCAGGAGACAAGCAGAACTTGCTAAGGCACCAACGCAATGTACAAGTCTCACATAGTTGCATTGCCCACGTTTCAAAATTGAACCTCAGCTTGGGGGAGTGATTTGTTTCCGGGAAACACAAAAGGCAGACATGCTGTGCCATGCTGGGAAGACAAATGAAAACACAAATACCATCAATGCAATTTATGGTTTTATACTGAATCTCAAGTGTTCTCAAGTTCAGTGCTTTCAGTGTGTTGTAGCACGCAGCATTCTAGTAGATCTTTTGCCAGGATTTTTTGGAGTAATTAAGTTATGATCTACAATGTCTGTCCCAACAATACTTTGGAGATGGCAAAAGGAGTTATTTCTTCACAGCCTCAGTTCAAATTACAAGGTATTAGCTGAAGATACTGACAGACTGGGGTTTGCACCAACAGCTGTGCTGTGAACAGCAGCAGCAGCTTCAAGGTGGGCATGCAGTCCTCTCTCTCAGGCCAGTCAAGACTGACTATGGACAGTGATTCCCAGGAAGACCATAGGAAGGACCATCATGATCTGCTCTACAACAAACATCCACCACTTAGTAAAAAAAAAAATAAAACCCCAAGACTTAAAAGTCACCAAACCCAGAAGTTCACTAGTATTCCTAAGTCTTCTATCAAGGAGAGAGAGTCCAAAGGGGTTAGTGACTGAAAACAAGCAAACCAAAACCAAAATCACAGGAAAAAAAACCCCTTCCCACACTGCCAAGTATGATTTTTCTTCTGGAGCCACATCAGTGATTCGGCTTCCAAAATGCACAGTGAATCCCTCAAAGGTAAAATGAATGGTTGAACACCACTTCTAATGTCACAGATACTGTTCTGATAGTTCTGCTGGGAGGATCTTGGTCTGCAGAAGGCCATACTGGGACAGTAACAGGGAATACTTTTTCAGGACATCTCAGGAAGCTATCAAAGGAGCCTCCACACAGGGAGAGGCAACACATTGCACTTGGCGTGGTTAACATTGACTCAGAAGAGTGGTAGGAAGAGAAGCTCCATCAAACACACAAAAGGCTACACTGAATGTTTCACAGCTGACTGCTTTATATACTGAAGTAAGTTCTTGCTGCCAGAAACGCATAAAACCACACACTTTTTTTTTCCATAAGCTTTTACTGAAAGGAAAGAGATCTGCCTGGTAGAAACAACAGCAAAATTCATTTCCCTTCTCCCCATGCTCTTGTCCCCCAGGATAGTAGAGATGTTTTGAATAGTGCATTTGGGTAGCAACATTCCAAATTTTTCAAATATTTGAAAGCAACATTCCCCCGTTGAAATACTTGGGGGTTTAAATTTTATTTCTGCTAGGAGTATAGTAACTAACTTTTGCTTACCTACACTAAAATATGGCATTGAGGAGGAGACTGAGAAAGCACATCTTCACATTGAAGGGAATCACCAGATGTGACAATTTGGTAAACTCACACTTCACCCATCTCTTTGCCCATCCAAAACTGCATAAGGACACAATCATGCTTAGCATAAAAACCCACTGTGGTAGAAAATATCCAGTATATTCAAAGCCCAACGCAACTGCATATAAAAATCTTACAGTACCTACACACCTATCATCACACCAGCTAAAGAGGACGGCACTTGAATCTAAAATCGTTTCTCCACAACGAGCTATGGAAATAGGTTCTATTTCACAAAGTGAAAGTGCTGAATAGCAATCCAACAAGAAGAAATCATCATTTTTCAAAATGTAAATTGAGAAAAAAAGATTAGCTGATTACTGATAATCTTAAACGTTTAAACAAATCCATTCACACAGTCAAAACTTGCTCTTTAGTGGTTAAACTACTGCAGGAATTTTGGCACATAGTTTTTTTACAAATTAAGTATTGTTTTACACGTCCCAAATGTGTTAGTCATAAACATTAGCAGAGCAATACAAATCACAACTTTTTAATAACTCTGCAGTAATTCTGAACTTGTTCATCTGAACTTATTTAGCTTGTTTTTCCTTCATGACTGGATAAAGCAGACTGCAGGACTTTGTGCAGTGCCAGGTCTTGGCTCCATCAGTTGCTCATTAAACAAGATCTGGAATTCGGCATTGGATTGAATGCACATGGGAACTCATGTGAAGCTGCTCGTATATCATTGATAGCTCTGTTGCTAACACAGAGTTTATCCAAGATCGTACATTTTTCGTTGACTTGAACAAAGCTGTTCGCCATCCTCCGTTTTTGACGTCAGTGGACAACTACCCACTAACAATATCTGTCACTACAAAATGCTTGGAATTTCCTCACTTATAAAAGCTGGAAAGTTTCAAATACAGACTTTTTTTTTTTTTAAAGACAAAAAAGGACAGATTATTAGATTTTCAGGATGTGAATATTTTGTGATTATTAGGATTAGGACAGTTTTATTCTTACCAAATATTTTGTTCAGTAACTTAAGAATTCAAACAGATTGTAAGGAATGGATGCTTAAAAAAATAATTTTCTTCTTCTATTCCTAAAACCACAGACTCAAAGGTATGCTAACTCCTCAACACGTAAGCATCACAGTGAGTGATAAGATTTTTCCCATTAACTGGACACTGCAATCACTCCAGTAGGATCCATGTCGGATGGTATCTAGTATTTAACAAAACACCACTTCCACCCAGCATAAACCAGGCTACTTACATTCACTGCCTCTTTTCTACGCTTCCTTCATTCTTACACATGAAATGGCCTGTACTGAAGAAAGTCATCCTGGTGTGCTCCCTCCTGAGCACAGAATTACCTCCAAAGAACAATGTGCAATGCTCCTTCTAGAACAACACTCAAGCTCTGTGCAGGCTGCCTGGGTTGCCCTTGCTGCTCTCTTGAGCTAGAAACATAAGAACCAACTGCATGTACCCAGTTTGGATGCCCACCTGGACAGAAAGACGTATTCTATGCCTGCTGGAGGTGCTTGTGCTGACAACAATGCATTTCAACCTTGATCTAAAAACCAAGTGGCTGCTTTGCAAACACCACTCACTTCTGACCCAACTGATTTGGCTGAAAGCAGACAAATATATCAACAAAACCCAGCACTTCATTGGTACAACACAATGGAAAGTCCCCTTTTTCAGCATGGCAAGATATCATCAGCTATTAGCCCAGAGACAGGCAGTCATGTTTAAATAGCCAGTTTTAATCTGCTGCAGAACTCTGGATATGCTATCTTGAGGCGCCCATCTTCCCCAAACGTGTTTCCATTCTTTTCTCCACGGAAAACCCCTCAGAGAGCAGCTCTTTCATCTTTGTCTTTCAGGGCATTAATATTTTATGTATGACATTCATACAATATATGTATCTATGCCATAGTTATAAAAATAAACAAATCTATCTGACTGTAAAAGTCTGATCACGATACGGTGTCTATTAGACGTAGCCCACATCCGAAATACCAAGTGAATGTTACTTCAGGTGGTTGTGACAAATCACAGAAATGGCATAAACAACTTGTTCTCCTCTGGGAATCAAGCTTTGCAATTCTGTATTTTTCTAATTATGTCATCCACCTATGAAGAAACATAATTATTCATTGGTTTGCTTACTAAGAAATGGTGCTACTTCGATTTTCTACATGCCAGGTGAACACACACAAATAATACTAACAGCTTAAACTCATTCATTCTACTGACACAAAATAGGATATATCTGAGCAGCTTTACAGATACAACTTTTTCCCTTTACATGAGGGGACGGACAAAAATTCAAATTTATTTTTAAAACGAGAAAAAAAAAGTAAACTTCCAAGGACTACTCTGTCAAAATGGATAAAGCAACAGAAATAATGAATAAATGATACTAAAAGCTTGTTAAAAACAACTTTCGGTTCACAAAAAAAGTATATGTATTCCTATTCTCAAAAGACAGCTGATGTCTATTGATTGCACTAGGGAATGTATATACTAATAAAAAAATATAAACACTTGCAAAAAAACCTACAGCTGCTTCAGCTTTTTCTGTAATGAGCTTCCATTTTCACAACTGCACGATCTCTGAGAAGCAATTCCAAGCAGATGATATGATCTGATCTTTGGCTCCAAGGCCATTCCCATATGTACTTTAGAAAGAGTGCCCACACTGGCTTTACAGCTCTTAAGTTTTGTAGAATTTTATCTTCTGAGTGAACCTCGTCCCTCTTATCAGGATTCTCCCACTCTGCTATTGTAACATCTTCAAAGAAAGAATGTAAAGGCAGAGCTAACATCTTTCCGATAGGAGGGATCAGACTGGTGATCTTTTCCCCCCTCTTTTCCATCCGTTTGAATATTTATGTGTGTATGTATATATATATAAATGCTTAGATTTCATCAAAAGAAGATGCTGAACATAGGTCACTTTTGTCAAACTGATCAAGCATTCAAAGGAGCTGCCTCTCTGGAGTAAGTAAAGAAACTGAATTTATGCAAAAGGTGTTCCATACGTGCCTCTAATTCCTATTTGTGTTTTACCTTGACACAATGAGAAAATATTTAAGGATACAGCTGCTTTCCTTCTTACAAAGCTGCAGTAGGTCATCTCTACATTTCAACTAATGTCCAAAGCCCAAGATCCTTCTTTCACCTGATCTTTCTTGTGATAGAGGGGCATGCTGTGACAATGTTCTTAAATGCATCCCTTGACTGGTGAAAGCAACAAACCCTCTAACATCAGTCACACTAGACCAAAAAAATCCCTATTTCACTTAAGCTCGCTGTGTTGGTACTCTTACTGCTCACCAAGATTATGTAAGAGCATGTAATGTACGTCAGTGCATTTAAGACTACACAAAAATCATAGTAACATAACCATTTATTGTAAATCCTGTTGCTGAGCCAACAAAAGAGCCTACGGCAAATCCAGGATTATTCTAAAGTAGAAGAATACCTAAGTCCACACAGCTAGATTGCTTCCTGCACATAAACTTGTTCAGAGCTTGCCTGCATGTTTCTACACAAAATTCCATCATTAGAGCACCTTAAAGGACTTCAGATACAAGGTTTTGTGACTGTACAGCAGCTGATCTGCAGCAATGTTTTGTATGAGCTCTTCTGGGCAGTAAATAATTCAAACTCTTCTAAACCCATTTCATAGAGGGGAGACTGAATCTAGTGTAGTGCAACTAGAAATGAGAAGTCCACATTAAACACTTTCACCAGGCCCTGGAACACTTTCAAAGCTGAGTAATTATGATGCCCTGCGGTTTAATGGGTTAAGAGAAACTAAAGAACGACTTTGAAGTTGCCTGTTGATGTCACAGAGCTAAGTGTTTTATATACTTACCATATTAAGTTCCTAAAATAAGCGCTCTCTGGTTTTTTTTCTTTCTTTTTTAAGCACGGAGAAGTTGCATGGGGAATGGTGGTTCTCCAGCCAAGGATCCTGTCTACTGCAGTGCACAATGACCATTGTCTACAGACAATGCCAGAACAGATCACAAAGTGGTTCTGTCCCCTTCATACTGTCCCAGCCCTCAAGCTGGCAGCAGCATGTGAACCTCCTGAACTAGAGGTTTCATACCAGACCACCACACTCCACAGACTCAATAGGTATGGACTGATCTCTGAGCTTGTCCAAATCAAACATGATCCGTGGTTTACATTACTTTTGCCAGCAACTGTATTAATATCAACGTACTTCTAGTAGTTTAACTTCAGAAATGTATGAAAAACACCTCAAAGTTGCTAAATTTAATGGCAGGAAAAGCATTCCAATATGCACCATTTTCTTCAGGTTAATTTTCCTTAAATATTCAACAGTAAGCATAAAATAGGAGCAGAAGGCAGGAGTAGCTGCAGGAAACTGTCTATCCCCAAGCCCTGCTGTCAGCAGAAAAATGAATCCTGAAGCGTCTAAAAATATCAACTCTTACCACTTTGTTAGAAATGGTAAATTATTTCTATAATCTATCTAGTTCTATCAAACAAACAAAAAAACCCCACAATTTAGTTGAAACCATGAAATCACCACCAGTGGAACTGGAAAGCCTTTGTTCCCCTTCTCTCATGTCTTTGAGCACTCTTCACCTTTTGTTGGATATGTATTTCTGCAAAGTGAATAAAGACTTAGTAATCAATTTAATTACACTCAGCAATAAGCTTTTCCTTTTCCAGTTGTTAAAAACACTTAATGATTCACTTTCAGTCTGTAAAAATTATGAGGTGCTCATGTAAAACCTTAACCCAAGAAATTTCTCAGGTAACTGCAACGACAACCAAAGGCGAGCCTACACAGGCAGGGGCAGGCAGGGCAGAGTTCTCTTGCCTGCTGTGTTCCCAGCTGGCCAGACACAAACCAGCTCCAGTCCAAGACACGCAACCATTCTCATGCGATATATCCAAGTTCATAGGCTTTATTTAGATACAACACCACAATAATACTTCTCTATAGCCTCAAGATGAGAGCAGGATCCCATCAGAATGCTCAGAGTCCCGACAGCTGAGCTCCTTCCTCCACCAGACATGCTGGTTTGAAAATGTTCATCACCTATTGGTGCTGCTTTCCGTATAGCAAGTGATGATTCTCACATGAAAACCCTTTAATTCGAGACTGTACATACGTACCTTAAGACACTAGACCCAAAGAAATCCATATCCAGTTAAAGAAATCAGGGCTCTGTCCTGTGCACTGACACAAAGCTCCTTTAAAAGCTGGTAGCATCACTCTCATGAGCAAAGTCCAGGTTGATAAGGTTCTTGTAAGTGTCCTCCTACCAATATTTTATTTTTTAAATTAAATTGTTTGTATTCTAGTGCTGAAGTACCATGGGATTCTGTACACAAACAAATACCAACAAATATATCTACAAATCTCTAAATGCTGCTTCCCAAAGAATTTATGCGAGTCTACTGCCAGAGACATTTCACATACCAAGCTGTGCACCGAGTTCACAACACATACAAATACAGTTACACAAGCAAAGTCTAATTTTACCAAGCTCCAAAATGCTGCATTCAAATTTGCTCCCAAATAGTCACATACAGAACCCAGCAGCCTGTGTCTGCATCTTACCTACTCACTCAGCTGCCTGGTCAGAAAGCAAAAAGCAAAGTCAGGACATAATTCCAAGGTGTTGTTTTAAAGATACTGGGATATTCTACTCTCAGGACATTACTTTACAGCCACAGAAGCAGTCTGCTTATAAATCACCCCATCTCATCCCATTCTGCCTTACCATACAGTATCTCAAAATACAGGATGACGATGCAGAGAGCGCTGCAATGTCACAAGTACACGCAGGTCATTCAGTGGTTGTCTTCCCTCACATCTACTACTTTTTTTGTTCCCTTCTGCTTTTGACTAGGGATAGCAGTAAGATATGTAAATATGCTTATTTCACCACGTCAGGGGGAGATTTAGTTAATTCATTTTCACACAAGTAACACATCTGAATTAGCAGGAAAGCATTTTAACACAAACAGTGTAACAGTATTTGTTTTTAATGACAGAAGTACAAATTCAACGCAGAGTAACGGAAACTATATTTCAGCATTCAGAGCTCTCAAGCAAGAGTTTCACAGAATAGAAGCTTGGAAATGTGTCAGAGAAAACTTCCATTAAGTGTACAAGTCCAATTTCCACTTAATGTAAACTAAAAGTGCCAAATAATAATTTAAACCAAAACCTTCCCTCATCCTCCCTTCTTCCCTCCTCCAGTAGGCTTAGTTTAACAGTATCCAGCCCAACTTTTTTGACTCTGGTTGAGTAAACAAAGAGACAACTGACATGAAGATAACTCCAAAACGATAGAAAATAGGACTGGAGATATAATGCAATTTTTCCACTACTGACTAATGTCTTTATAAAGTGCCTTGAGGGCTGCAGAGGTCAGGAGCTCAACTCTGACAATGTAGATGTGTCCCCTGCCCAAACATTCTGGTTTCAAGAAATAACCTTTTGCTTATGTGAGAAGTGCATTCTACTGAAATGAAAACCAAACCCATATAAAAAGTGCTATTTCTGGGAAGACAGTGAGCTGGAGAGTTTTCTCAAGAAATCTCAGTTTACATATATAGAGAAATGAGGTTTATGCTCAAAATGTCTTGGAATTTAAACAAATGAGAAGACAGTAGAATTACAGGTGCTTCTAGTCTGGAAAGGCTCATTATCAGTGCAGTTACATCTTCCCAGAGCAGACATGGAACAAGCCAGGGTAGCCAGGGACATATGCTAAGCATACTGACAATGACCATTGAGGAAAAGTAAAAAGGAAGAAAAAAAAAAGTTGGATCATATCCTAATTAAAACAGTTTTGCCAATACAAAAATATTTGTACAGTTTAAGGTCTATGCAGAAAGATACAGCAGCAGTCTTGTGTTTTAAAAACAACAGAGGAAATCTGAAGACAAAAATGGAACTAAGATAGAAATTTGTAGAAGGAAGGAAATAAGGAAAAAAAATAGCAGTGACTAATTTCAGACTAGGACTTAATTAATATTCAACTGTATTGCCCTTAAGTTCTGATGTATTTACATCTAAGATATCAACAGGTATAGCTGTAGCCATAATAAATCACAGTTTAAAGTATCTTCCCTTAATTTTTTTAATCACCTCCACAAAAGAGTGAAACAATGTTTTAGAAGTGAAAGGTTACAAATTGGAGAACCCAAAAAATGTTTGCAGCTATTAATGAAAATAAAAACCAGATATGGACCTTTGCAAAACAGGAAGATGTATTTTGCAAAAGGATATGGTCAAATACTAGATGCAGCTGGAGGCTAAAATTCAGGTAATAAAGGCTGAAATATATGAGAAGAAAAATATTCAATCTTTTATTATTTGGGTGGAGGAAAAAGTGAAAAGAGGAATAATATTCCCACTGCAAACTGCTCTTGAATTTTTATGAAGCGTAGACCTCCTAACCTACAGCCACCAACAACCAGCTCCTTACTAGAAAAGTCATCGCTTTATGCTACCCCTTAAAATCGGGAGAGTGATCCCCTTCAGAAGAAGTCTACAAATGTAGACCTAACATTTTGAAGAATTCCAGAAAGGGTTGTGCTGAAGAGGGATTTGGGGAATTGAAGACAGTAAGAGCAGCAGCAATGTGGAACTACCAAAAAGGTGCCTACTGATTCCTTAAGAGTATGAATCTCATTTCTTGGGGTTTTTTTGCACACGTTTTTAGCTGCATGTTGGTTTTGCTGAAAGCTGTACAGTTAATACAGGCTTTTCCACTGAAACATTATACCCCTTCCCTAAGCAACAGATGAGCATTCCTGAACTACTTTGCTACCAGAAAGTATGCACTTTATTGGCCTTATCATTGATAAGACATTGCTCAGTCCTTTCTATCACTCTAAACATGAAAATATTAAGTGAAAACAAAACTGAAGCCCTAAGCAACACTAGAGGCATTATGATATGCATTCAGTTGTTATCTGAACTATCTTGAAGGTATCTGTCAAAGTCTCTCTGGTTGCCAGAGACAGATGACCATGAGAGAGCCCTGCTCCCCCCTACCCCCGAGGTCTTTCCTATAACAACACAGCCAGCGTTCTACCAACCCCACTTTGTTCTGCAGTGCTACAGTGACCAGCTCTCCCTACTCACCATGGAGGGTAGATGTGGATGACATCCTGTGGCCTGCTCTTTAGGTGAGCTGCTGTCTCTCTTGCAAAGAGGACTTTGAGTATTGGTTCTCCTGCACTACTGATGGCATCCTCAGATGAAGGCGTAGCAGAAGACTGTTCCAGCTGCTGGCAGATGGCAACTTGCATTGTACACTCCTCAAACATTTCTAAGATCTTCACAATTAAGACACCAGATTTATCTGGAAAGTAAATTAAAATGAAAAATTAGAATGCAAAGTCTGAAGGAGGAGAAAAATTATGGTGCTCTGCAGATGTACGTCTCTCTGTGGATCTGTCTGACTGTGACAAATCCATGTGAATACATTGCCCCACCAAAACACTCATGTTAATATTTTCTAGCACTTTTCTTCTTTTCTTTAGAGATGGTATTCATGTTGGAGACAAAAATCTACCTGCACTTCTTCCAAACACCCATGAAATCACAAACTCCTTACGAGAAGCACTCTCTCACCACATCCGAACTTTAATTTTACAACTCGTTCAACTTGGTCACATTTTTTAAAATTAAATATTATTAAATTTATTTTTATTAAATACATAAATACAGTATGAATGCACAGAATAAATTTATTTAAAATCACAATGATCACACGGTGTTAAAAGTGAAGCTGCCTTTGCCCTCCTTGCCCTTTCTCAAAGTAGCAGCCATTAGGGACCAAGTGAGAAGAGCACCTGTTATGTACGATGCATCTGGAAGCTGACAATTCACTTTTAGAGATAAATGCAAAGAAAGAGGGAGTGAGAGAGATGCACTGCCTGAAAATTAATTACTGTAAAACTGATCACCATTTTATCAGTAGGAAAGCAGGATACAGAAGGCTCTCCTGTTTTAAAGCAGCATGAACAGATAACCAGCACCCTCACAGTTTGATTCTAAGCACTTTTGTCTATGCTGAAAAAGAAACAACTTTACACTGAGATGAAATTACTTCTAGCCCCCTTTGCAGTCTGCACAGGGCAACAGCTTCTCAGACAGCCCTGGGTCTGTGCTGTAAGATTTATGCTTTTCCTCACTGAGCCCTGCTCTCATTTGCACTCTGGTCACTGCTGGGAGAACTGTTACCTACCTGCAGTTAGTGGGGAAAGACAAGGTGTCAGAGGACAGGGGCAGCAGAGCCCCAGTTCTACCCATCTCGATTCACAAGCTGTGGTGGGAGAAACACAGCATCCCAAGAAAAAGCAGCTGATGTAAATTAGTGTCTTCCCACAGCAAAGAAGCAGGGGAGGAACTGTGAACATGATACTGGAACTTAATGGCAGAGCTGTACTAGTTATTTGTTTGTTTATTTTCAGGCCCATTTCACAATTTTGAATGCCTTTCCTTTGGAAAATAAATAAAAATATTTGTTTCAATTTATGAGAAATTTCAAAAAAACCTAACCCAACCCTCAAGAAACCCAAACCAAAGAAAGTGGGACCTGAAACCTTTCTGGTTTATTAAATAAGAGAAAGAGAAAGGAATAAAAAAAAAAGAGAAAGAGAAAGGAATAAAAAAAAAAGAGAAAGAGAAAGGAATAAAA